>JASAND010022946.1:0-48888 GCA_030248195.1 Trissonchulus latispiculum
TCCAAACGCTTCGCGACCCTATGTTTGACAGTCTGTAAAAATCGCTAGGAGCCGAATTGGGCCAAAATAATCAATAGTGAACAGGTTCATGGTTTGGTTAACAAGATAATAATAGGTAAAGGTTGCCACCATACGACATGTGAAAAATCAGTGTGCTAGAAAATGTACCAAAAGCGTAAAGGAGAAACATTAGAGAAAAAAAAAAAAAAAACCCCACTTAGAAAGTAGGTCTGAAAAGTGAAAATTTTCAAAGTTCATTTTTTCCGGGCAAGTTTGGTATCATTCGAAAGCTCTTGGCCTGGAGATTTCAAAAATGTAAATATTAGCTCATAATTCCTTACCGTTAATTAGTTATGCCCAATTAAGCATTTTGAAAACACGCAATGTACCTTTTTGGCTCATATTATGGGGCGCTCTCCGAGCTGCCCCATGAAATGTTTTGAGTATTTTTAGAATAAATGCACTGGTGCTACAATTTTGCTAAATGTTTTAAATGCTTGACCTAATATATGCATATGAAACTATGCTAATTTACTTTAAACTTGGTAAATAAACTACAAAATACAAAAGTGGCGCAGAACCAGGCTCTCTTATTGACTGACTCTCTTGAATTACCAAACATTTGAGTGAATATATATCACTGCAAATTACACTGAGTCGAGTGTACTGGGCTTATTCTAGTGGGGGGGGGGGGGGGGGGTGCCCCCCCATAAACACCCTTCTCCCCCCCCCAAAAATCGTTCCCCCCCCCCAAAATCGCCCCCCCCCCAAAAAAAGTGGGCGCCCCTTTTGGTACCAAATTTTGCTCTGAAAAAATCGCTCAGAAGGCCAAATTTTCAAAAATTTTCCGGCTTCGCCGGAGATTTTTACTCAATTTTTGCCCTTTTCAACACTAAATCTGCTTATTTTTGCTATGAAAATCAACTTTTATAGTATATGCCAGAAAAATAGCGCTATTTTTAGCATATTTTTCGAAAAATTTTCGCCCCCCCCCCAAAATTCCTTGCCCCTCGGACCTTGGGGGGGGGGTCTGCAAGAACAAGTTTGACGGTGCCATTCGAAAGAGCGGGTTGATTTTAGTAGGTCTACATCGAAAAATACCAACATTTTTGAAAAATTTCAGGAAAAATTGAATTCTGAATATTTTGTATGTTAAGTTTAACACGTAAACGTAAACATAGGCAAATTTTGGAAATTTTGTTAAATTTGCTTAATTTTTGCATTTTAAGCATCCTATCACATAGAAAACGTGTTTTTATTGCATTTAAAGCCAAACGGGACCCATTTTAGTGAAAAATTCGCTATTTTTGACGAAATTGAAATGGCTTGAAATGGCGCCATTCCTGATTTTGGCCACCTGGACCACACATAATGGAAAAAGCTAGGTAAAACCCATATTAATTTAATTAATAGACTCTATTAAGCACACGTATAAGGTTTCCTGCTAATGGTTACAAAAATCTTCAATTTTGAAAAAATGGGTTTTTTCCCGATGATGGATTTTCCCCCGCCAACTCTAGGTCACCCCCAGGTCGCACCGGAGGGGTTAGCGCAGTGTGGCATATATCATCATGAAGCACAACAGATGCCCTACACATGCATACAATCCGCTGTGGTCTAGGTCTTTCCTGTAGTTCAGGGTGGCCAGACAAAGTTTGTCAAATTTCGGCACTTGGACGGACCAAAATTTTCGAAAATTTCAAAGTCCCCAAAAATTTGCAGCGAAGCAGCAGGAGCGACAATAATGCAGCCTCTAGGGTTATTTTCGATGCTCTTCAAGATAGGCTATTAAAATCCTATATAACTCATACCGGTCAGCCCACACTGGAGGTGGGCTTTTTCCCGCATATTAAAATGGGTTTTCCCCGGTTGACTATATAATATATAATAACATGTTCAAGTATTCGATATACATTGCAGCAACATCAGATCCCATTAAAATTTTATTGTATACCTAAAATTTCAAGACATTCCTATACCACACAGACCCCAGTGCATCTCTGCATTTCCATACATATAATTTAAAACCCTTAAAAATTCGACTGACTATGTATGGATTGGACTAATATTGAGTCAATTTTAGCAGCGACTAGCTACTGCGCTTTCAGGACTTAACCCGCTCTAAAATTGCTTGCGACAGTCTGGGTAACAAAAATCGAATATATTCCAGATAGTTAGAGCATCGAAACGAGTTGAAAAAGCTCAGGAAATAACGAATTTCTAGCATATATAATTAATAAATAATGCCATATTCTGCTAAGCTATATATACCATCTTTTGCTACGTTCAAATGCTCAGATCGAGCTTCCAGTTTCCTCAGTTGTCAAGCTTTCAGCACTGAACTGAAAACTCTCAATTTTTTCGACTTTGAATGAGCTAAATGATGGTTTATAATCAATTGTGCCAATGGCTAGACTTTTAAAAACATCGTAGACGACCCCTTCCGGTAGGCATTGGGGTTCCAGAACTCATGGTAGCAGCCATGACCATCTATTACGGTTTTCAGAAGGTCTTCTAGAGTCTGCTGGATATTCATTCTTTGTCGTTATGTTTGTTCAGAATAAAAAACAAAATATGGTCACTGCACAAGCGACATTATTGATATTACTGGGTGGTAAAAATAGTATATATATATTGGGCCAGATGAAAAAGTTTTTCGGGCCATATGCGGTCGGCGGACAATCTAATGAAAATTAACCATCATAGACTGGGAAGAAAGTCAACAGTCAACGGAAAATGCATGAGGAGCATCTGTACCTATATATATATATATGATGTCATATCCGGGATCTCTGGCAATTCTATAAAAAGTTATCCAAAAAGTTGCCAACTCTTATTTTTTCGAACCTTTACTATAACTATAACCCCATAGAATGAAAACACTGGAAACCAGTGGATATGTTGTGCAAAATAACAATTTCTAAAGCAAACAAGAAAAACTCATTTTTCTAAAGCAAAAGCAGATACAACGTATATATATATATATATATATATATATATATATATATTCTATTATACCTATTTATACGCACGTATATATATACGTATCTAATAGTTTCTAAAAAACGCCCTCAAAAACCAGTTCCAAAAAATGATAACGCAATTTCCTAGGCGAGTTCCATTCTTCTTTCTTTCACAGCAACTGCAATGGTCTAATTGCTTGAGTCATGTGTTGTCTGACAGAAGCAGCAGGAAAAGTGAGAAATCTCCGTAATACAATTCTATAATTGTGAAAGTGTATATAAGCACTGAAAGCAGTAGACATGCGAATTTTTAGTATATATACATGTAAAATACAAGTGTATAGATTGTGTGCACGAATTTTGTTCCCCCAGGCAGTCAAGAAAAATGCAAGCTGGGATTGGACTAATTTTCTGTTATAATAATGTAAACGTGCCTCGAGCTTAGATATACTAAACTGAACGAAATATATAGTAAATAAGTTCGCATAATTTCGCCAAATTCGCCAAGATTTTAGCGAATTCCGCGAAGATTTTAGCGAAGTGTAAAAGAATTTCGCTAAAATCTTCGCGAACTTCGCATAAAGTTGGCGAACTTCACTAAACTCTACGCGAAATTCGCTAAAATCTTAGCGAATCTCGCGAAGGCACCAAATCTTGAGTGCAAATTAGATTTTAATATTTGTTGCCAATTTTTGGTAGATATATACGTAAGAAAACCCATCAAATTAGCTAGTTAAAGATTTCACGAAGTTCGCTAACTTTTGCGAACTTCTCTAAGTTTAGCGAAATGTCGCTAGCTTCGCAAAAATTTAACTTTGTTTTGAGCTATACGGTACTTCGCACTTAATATTCCGAAGGGGGAAAACGTGAAGCTTTTTTCAAAGTTAAAATTTTTGGATTGAAGAAAAAATAACAACTAATGGTTGATTCATTTGAACTGCTATCTCCCTAAATAGATCTTTCGCTACCGAAAAACGCTTATTCCTTGGCAATTTTTTATGGAGGGGAAGGCTTCATGGGGGGGATTTTTTCAGACAAAGTTTTCTAATTTTTGTGGGTTTTTTGTGTACAAATAGCTAAAAATCGCTAAAAAAATTACTAAGTTTAGGTGTTTTTAAGCAAAATGACAAGTCAGTCAAAAATCCGGCAAAGCCGGAAAATGTTTTAGAAAATTTAGGGTAAAAATGGTAAAATTTGGCAATTTTTGGGGTTATGGGGAGAGGTCGGAATTTATAGGGGCTTTTCATGGGGGCAGGTCGCTGAATGGAGGGCGCCCCCAACTAGGGATAAGCCAGAAACGTCATATGACCTGCCCCACCCATAATTTGTAAAGCACTAAAAAGTTCAGGACAATCGAAGACAAAAATTTTTCGGTTTCTTCAATTGGTCCTCCACTCCAAGGTGAATCGAAAAACTCCAGATTTCGCAACGTCGACAGATTTTGGAGTTTCAACTCAGTCTGGTCGAAAACATGACCAAATTTTAGCTCTCGAGGGGAGTAATATCGAGACAAGACCTAGTTTCCGAAATTCAAAATGTCAGAAAGAAAAGATTCCGGAAAAGTTAATTGATTATAACCGTGACATGTTATATATATATATTAGTTCGCAAAACGTTGGTTAGAAACCTACACAATACATACATTGTAAGGCATCTGGGCTTATTCTAGGGAATTTCGCTGGGGGGGAGGGGCTCCTTGCCCACCCCCCCCCCCCAAAAGTCCGAGGGGCAAGGAAGTTTTAGGGGGGCGAAAATTTTTCGAAAAATATGCTAAAAATGCCGCTATTTTTCTGGCATGTATATACTGCAAAAGTTGATTTTTATTGCAAAAATAGGCAGGTTTAGTGTTAAAGAAGGCAAAAAATTAGTAAAAAGCTCCTGCGAAGCCGGAAAATTTGGCCTCCTGAGCGAATTTTTCAGGGCAAAATTTGGTACCAAAACGGGCACCCTTTGGTTTGGTTTTGGGGGGGGGTGATTTTGGGGAGGGGAAGGTCGATTATTGGGCCCCCACCCCCCCCCTCCCCCTACAATAAGCTCAGGGCATGCAGCTCGAGGAGTCACGGTAAATACAGGATATGCAGACATGGTAAATGAATGCCACCTGTACATATAACGCATACATAATATAATGCACTGTATATAAAATTTTTTAAACTTACGTAACGGACAGCGATGAATAGGATAACACAACACATTAACTGAAAAGAGTCAGAAACGTACGTAAACACACAGCAATTTACACTTTCAACGGCAATTCAAGCCAAGAAAAAGGATTCTGCACAAAATAGCTGGCAAACTGTTTACACTTACAAGATGAGGGCAAACTGAAAAATATATTATTCAGATAGCTCATATTATATACCTATATTCATGTGTGTACGCTATATATACATTTCACGTATATATACACACATGTAATACATGCATGTGTGACTGTAAACATTTTAATACATAGAAATAGCTGGAGAAGACTCGCTGCAGAGAGATTTTGAGAAAAAGCGGGCCTGAAAATTCTCACACAAATCCTAGCCACTAATTTGAACAAGCCCGGGTCAGAAAAACAAATCCCTTGCAAACAAGAAGAAAGAACGAGAACGACTCCAAGCACTAAACAGAGCCCACTTCTTTCGCCATGCTTTAGTATAGTGGTATATATATCTGCTTTATAGTAAATAATATAGTACACATAGAAATGCTTTTAATGCGTAGTAGGTGTACACGTGTAGCTCTAGTTTAGTATATATATAGTCTAAAAGCAGTACAGAAGGCACGCATTCTGCAGTTACATAGTTAAGCTTGAGCTTTCCCGAGCTGGCAGCTAACAGGCAGGTGGCCTACAGCTCTTTTTCCACAGAATTCTCTCGCGAAACCCAGCCTACAACAAACAAACGACGTTAGTTAGCCCATTCAAAGCTAAGCAAAATCTGCCTACTTATATACAACAACAACACGCGAACACTGCTGTTAATGGGCTTGAGAAAACTCTGGTAGTTGATATATTCCATCCCCTCTTTTCCAACACCAAGCAAACGCTAAATACAACGTATACTTGTACTATACTATATATATGGTTTTGTGCATGTGTGTGTGTGTGTGTGTGTGTGTGTCAATATTTACATCAGTGTTGTATATAGAAGTTAAATCGTCGAACTGCCAGTCCATCAAAGTACCCCTATCCAAGGAAAACAGCAAAAAGACCAGCGAACAAAACGGCCTACCCAAAAGTGCAAAGGCAGTCAAGCCTAACCAAACAACAAAAACACTTAATGCTCTATTCAGCTTAAAATTCTCAATTTGCACACATTAGACACTTAAGGAATAGCTAGAAGTCTTAACGGCGGATGGCAAACCTGTTCGAAAATGAACGTAGGAAGCATAAACTCAAGGTGCAGAGACCAAATTATGCAGCGGTTTTCACAGTAAAGATTTACACAACATTACATACGCTGGGCCTAGGGAAGCGCCCCTCCCCCACATTTTGGGCTTCCCAACTCACAATGAGGTGTACAGAAAATGCCAAATATTATGGATTTTTGGTCAGAATTTTTAAGAAATTCCGGCTCTGCAGGAATTTTTTGGTCTAAAATCGTTTATTTTGGTACTAAAATTTGATTTCTGAGCACTTCTTGTCTTTATATATAGCAATATAGCACGGCGGGGGAAAACCCACTCCGAAATGCGGGAAAAGAAAACCCATCGCTAGTGTGACCCACCCACATGAGCTAGTTCGGATTTTAATAGCCTACGTATATATATCTTAAAGAGCGTCCGAAACTACCCTAGAGGGTGTATATATAGTAAAGGTTCGAAAAAATACGATTTGGCAACTTTTTGGATAACTTTTTATAGGCTTGCCGTAGAGATCCCGTATATGGCCCAGCATGTGTGGGGTGGGGTCTAGTTTCTTCCCATGCCCAAAGTTCCCGGGCGAGGGCTGTGCTTTCAGAAAAATTTTGAAAATTGACTATTTTTTCGGACCCAAATCAAAAAAATACGCGGGGTCGAAAAAACAATACAGGGCCAAAAATTCGCCCTTTCATTATCTAGTGCCAAAATGACTATACAAATCGTATATACAGATGCTGCTCATGCATTTTCCGTTGACTATTGACCCATCTTTCCAGTCTATGGTGGTTAATTTTTATTAGATAGGCCGCCTACCGCATATGGCCCGAAAAATTTTTTCATCTGGCCCGATACTGTTTTTATCACGCAGTAATGTCTGTAATGTTGCTTATTCAGTGGCCATATTTTGTTTTTTTTATTCTTAACAAACGTAACGACAAAGAATACATATATATATATATATATATATATATATATATATATATATATATATATATATATATATATATATATATGAGTGGATTTCTGAGTAGTTCAGATATGGAGTCGTTGTTGGCGGACAACCTTGAAAAATCGATTTTCTTCTTACTACTCCAGTTGATTAGGATTAGTAGGCATAGTAAAACCTGCAAATATCAGCTTGATTTGATGAGCGCTTAATGAGTAAGGTGCATTTTAGCGATTTTGCCATGGCAGCTAAATGGCCAATTTTACTTCTTGGCTTTGTTCCACTGTATTGAAAGACATAGACGTGGTACGGTGGTACTTTTGGTCTCTAAAATTGTTCATTGAGCGCTACTATAGCTGTCAACTTTCGACGTTCTTCTTCTGGTGTACTTGTGTTTCCGAAAACTGCAGTTGCAAGGTCACTGATCCCACCAGTCGAGGGTATCGCGAAGTAAGTTTTTTTTCGAGCTAGAGAGCTCATTACTGCTGATAAGACGCTGAATTTTAACAATATCTCATTTTTAGGGATCATAATAAACCTGCTAGCCAAAAATGAGCCAAATCCCAGACCGATTTTGAGATATGGCTCTTCAAAGTTCGAAAAATCGCCGATTTTTGGGCCAAAACAACGAATCAAGTCAAGTTTGGGCCGCCACCAAAGCCGATTAATAGGAAAAGATATTGAGCTAATATTTTCAGCATTTTAAACTAGGTACCGTAGACAGTGTTTAGCCCAATTTCAGCCAAATCTGAAAAAATTTTATTTTTTCGATTTTTCAACACCTAAACTGTGACCAAAAAATCAAAAAAACTAAAATTTTCAGATTTGCAAGCTGACGTCTGGCTAAAACACTGTCTACCAGTTTCGTTATGTGCTGAAAATCGTCGGATCAATATACTTTTTCCCATTAGTCGGCTATGGCGACCAAACTGACTTGGTCGCAATTTTGGCCCAAAATCGGCGTTTTCGAACTTTGAAGAGCCGTATCTCAAAACTGGAGTCCGGGATTTGGCTCATTTTGGCCAGTGGGATATGATGCTAAAATGATATATTATAAATTGCGTCTCAAACTCAGCAGTAATGAGCTCTCTAGCTCGAAAAAACTTACTTCGCGGTACCCTCGACTGGTGGGATCAGTGTACCTTAAAACTGCAGTTTTCGGGAAACTATGACACCGAAGAATATTGCCTATTGGATAGCTATGGTAAGCGCTCTGTGAACGATTTTGGGACCCGAAAATGTAGCACCGTACCACGTCTAATATTTCAATAAGAACGAACGAAACTATAAAGAAAAATTAGCCATTTACTGCCATGGCCAAAATCGAAAATGGACACATTGCTCGTTATGAAAAACCGTCAAATCAAGCTGATATTTGCAGGTTTTACTATGCCTACTAATCCTAATCAACTAGCCTAGTAAGAAGAAAATCGATTTTTTCAGGTTGTCCGTTCTATATTCGAGCATCCCAGAAATCGACTCATATATATATATTATACGTATATATATCACGCATGGGCAATGGCTGCACAAGTCCTGCACATGTGCAGGCTAGGCAAATTTTACCGCCCGCGCAGTGCATAAGGAAATTTTACCCCGCGCAGCAAGATTTTAACCCCGCACAGCGAAGCGCCGTATAACTTGTACTGAGCGCAGCAAAATGTAACCCTCGCGCAGCTAAGCGCAGCAAAAATTTTACACTTCCCAGCAGAAATTTAGCCCCCGCGCAGTAAATCCCATACTTGTTGTAATTTCAACGCTTTTCATTATTAGGTCACAAAATCTGGATTCAAAAATCCACAATTTAGCGACAAAAATAACAGTTTTTTGACTTGTCGAATTTAATGATATAATCAATAACATCGTTTAAAATATGTTTCTTGTAGCTATAGCTACATAATGCGTCAATTTCATGGCAAAATATGCAGCAGATAGTACTGTACCCGCAGTTAACCACGCCCGCAGCCAACTCAGAAAATTGTGACTACTTTCATAAGAATGTATTTATGAGTAAAGTACAAGTATCTATAAGGCGTTTTTGTAGCTTTCGCCACTCGTGCAGAAGAGAACGGGATGTTTTGGAAGTCCTGTTTTTCATGGTTCAAAAAGCACTGATTTTCCAATTTTTTGACTTTGAAAAATAACCAAAAATTTGACGCTCAGCACAATTATACCAGAAGAATTATTTGCACTCTATGGTATGTCCTAAACATGTGTGCAAAATTGTAGCAATGTATCTTGCATACAGCGAAAAATTTTTTCTGCCACATACTTCTAAACCTAACTTTTCATTTTCCTATGTTTAACTCATGTCAAGGTCACCTTTGAAGGGCTCTACAGAACGATAGAAGCAATATTACGCAAAAAGTTCTTGTCTTATTTTCAGGAACTACGGTGCTACAAAATATGTGAAAATGAGCAGAATCGGTGATGGTAGAAAAATCGGCTAAAAAGCGACCCTCCTTCCTTCCTTTCGGTTTGAAGTAAACTGAGCTTTACAAGAATTTATTGTGCAACGCGACTACAAAAATTTTTGACCCCCCCCCGCAAAATGTTGACCCCCGCGCAGTGAGCTCGAAGGCCGTGCAGGCTAGAGCCAATTTCATTGCCCATGTATGATATATATATATATATATATACAAGAACCAAAAATGCTCCTTCGTCGCATGTAAAATACATATGAGTACTTTCAGGCAGGTTGTACAAACACGGAAACTAGCCTGTAAAATGCGTCTGAGTGGCGTTGAGGTTGTAAATTAAGGAAAACAAGTTGCAACGGCTTAACATATGAGCCTGTCCTACAACGAGGCTCATATTGGCGTATGTCATAACTCATAATATAATTTGTCGATATTTAACCTTCATATAAATAGCACGTAAAGCTTTTCGTTGCAAAATTGTCCTTTACACAATATCTTGTCGCTAAGACACCGGCCTCCAAGTCCAACCTGCGGCCTCACCGTGGCGGGTCGGTGTAACGGGGGCGTGCCAGGGCTATGCCGTCCGGGACTTCGGTCCCTGGCAGGTTCTACCAAGGCGGACAGGCCTGGCACCAGCGGTGAAGGGCCGCACCTCGGCTAATGGCAGGCAATGGTGAAGAAAGGTACATGGTCCCCTGATGGCGGTTTCCTGGTGTTTGGGAGGCACGGCAGCTGTGGGACGGAGCTGGAAAGGGTCTGGTGGGAGCCACCGCCTCCTCCAGTTCTACACCGGGTGGGCGGATGCAGTTCGCTGGAACGGCCAACCGGAGATTTCATGCCAGCGCTCCTGGGCAATGTGGAGTGTTGTGGAGCTGGGGCCTCCACTTAAAATTACCCAGAAATATCACTATGAATCGTCGTCAAGGAACATTTAATGCTTTGAGCCAATCGGTTATGGGGTGCTGGAATGTGAGGTCCTTACTTGTCCCTGGGTCGCAGTCTCTTTTGGCGAAGACTCTGGTTCAACGTGGTGTGGATCTGGTTGGTGTCTGTGAGCACAGACTGGGAGGAAGTGGGGAGCAAACTATCCACATCCCTAACCCGGATAATGCTATTTTGCCTTTTGATAATTATACCCTTCTGTTCTCAGGAAGGGATGACTGCATTGGTCGCGGGGGGTCGGCTTCATCCTGACCCCTAAGATGTACAATGCCGTCCTGGAATGGAAGCCGATATCTAGTCGGCTTGCTATGCTGAAGCTAGCTGCCAAACCGTTTGACATCTCAGTCATCTGTGTTTACGCGCCAACGGACGTGAGTGAGGACACTGCAAAGGATGCTTTTTACCGTGACTTGGCCACTACCATCACCAACATCTCAAAGAAGGACTTCCTTGTCATACTTGGAGACTTCAACGCTCAAGTAGGAGAGAGGCTTCCAGGAGAAGAACGCTTTGTTGGCACTGGCGGCAATCGACACCATCCTAGTCACTTCCGTTCTGACAATGGCCAAAGGCTGGTCGAGTTTTGCAGGATGTTTGACTTGTTTGTGGCGTCGACTAACTTCAGGAATTCGCCCAGACGAGTGGCCACATGGCGGTCGCCAAATGGTCGACACTACAATCAAATCGACCATGTGCTAGTGCGTAGTCGCTGGAGAGGTTCTGTTGTGAAGTGCCGGTCGTATTGGGGTACTCTGCTTCAATCCGATCATGCACTTGTTTGCCTAACCCTGAAGCTTCGTCTAAGAGCTCGCCAAAGACCAAAACGACTTTGCCTGGACGTGGAAAAGCTGCAAATTCCGGAAAAAGCTGCAGAATTTGAGTCCAACGTGCAACATTATCTCGATAATAGATCTCTGGAACCGTTGGACAGCCAACAACTGTGGCTACAACTTAAAACGGCTGTAGCAACTGTTGCTGAAGAAACGCTAGGGAGGCGTACAAGAAAGAACACGGAATGGATCAGCAAGCGAACGATAACCCTAGCTGAAAATCGACGAAACGCTCCTATCGGTAAACGCCGAGCTATGGATCAAGCGGTGAGACGTTCGGTGCGTGCTGATAAAGAAAAGTTTTGGTCAAATTTGGCAGATGAAGCTAACAGAGCCAACTACCTCGGAAATTCAGCCAAACTCTTCCGCATTGTCAAATCAATCCGGGGAAAAGGACCAGTGTTAAGCGAGTCCATTGCTGATGTTAATGGACGAATCATCACTAACTGGAAAGATAGGCTGGACAGATGGAAGGAACATTTCACCGGTGTCTTGAATTGCCCGCCGCCTGCCCTTCCTCTAACTGACGTGGACCTGGAGTTTGCAGGTTTTCTTGACATCAACGACTTGCCGCCATCCGTCGAAGAAGTTCTTGCCGCTATTAAAGCACTGAAATCGAATAAAGCTGCTGGCGTTGATTGCATTCCTTCTGAACTCTGGAAAGCTGGAGGTCATAGACTTGCTGGGGCAGTCACATCCTTACTTCAAAAGATTTGGACCACTGACATAATTCCTGAGGATTGGAACACTGCCGTGATTGTCCCTATCTTTAAAAAGGGAGACAAAAGAAACTGTGGTAATTACCGAGGGATATCTTTGCTGCCGACAGCTCTAAAAATACTGGAGCACATCTTATTGAAGAGGATGTGCTGCCACTACAATCAGGTCTTTCGCCCTAATCAGGCTGGTTTCCGTCCTGGCAGAGGTGGCTCTGACCAGATCTTTTCTATACGGCAGGTCCTGGAAAGTCGCTACGAGTTCCGACAACCAACCTGCATGGCTTTTATAGATTTCAAGTCTGCTTTTGACTCTGTTGACCGAAATTGCCTCTGGAACATCTTACGCTTTGATGGAGTGCCGGAGAGAATTGTGAACGTGCTTGAAATGCTATACTCAGCTACAGCCTGTCAAGTCCGTGCCTATGGGGAAGACTCGGAATCCTTCAATATAGCAACTGGCGTAAGACAAGGCAGTCTCCTGTCTCCACTTCTTTTCAACTGTGCTATTGACTGGGTCCTCAGAACTGCACTGAGGAATGTGGGAGGCGTAACTTACGATGCTGAACACGGCCCGCTCCAAGACCTAGACTACGCGGATGATATCGTGCTCCTGGCAGAAACACCACATCAGCTTCAAGCTATGGTGGATAACGTGTGTGAGGTAGCAGCAAGAGTGGGATTGTCTGTAAATGCGCGTAAGACAAAAGCAATGTTCAGTGCTATCAATCCTACTCCTATCACAGCAGCCGGAGACCCCTTGGAAAATGTGGAGCAGTTTGTCTACCTGGGAAGCGAAGTTTCAAGCACCGGAAATCCATCGTCAGAAGTACGTCTTCGCATTGCGAAGGCCTCTGCTGCGTTTCAGAAACTCACGAAGCTCTGGAAATGTCGTGAAGTCACGTTAACTGTGAAACTCCGAGTTTATCGAGCAATAGTAAGATCTATCCTCCTTTATGGTGCAGAGTCCTGGCCACAACTGGAAGCTGACCTCCGTAAGCTGGAAGCTTTTGAAATGCGATGCTTTCGCCGTATCCTACGAGTCTCGTATCTGGACAGAGTCGCGAACAGGGAGATACGTGAAAGAATTGGAGAAAATGGGTCTTTGGCCTCGATAATCCAACGCAAGCGGCTCACTTGGTTCGGCCACGTGTTACGTCTACCTGAAGGAACAATTGCTAAATCCTTGGCAATGGCGGATCCACCTGTTGTTTGGCGCCGACCACGGAGCGGAGTCAGAAAAACGTGGTTGAGGACTGTACAGAAGGATGTCCTACCTCTCCGAGTGCCATACGGAAGATTCTGGCCAACGCAGTGGCGACAAATATGTGCAGATCTGGCTGCCAACAGACACCAGTGGCAGCAGATTGTTAACAACCTAGTCGATCATGGATGATCATGGTGATACCGGCGAAGCATTGGAATCAGTGATGCCGTGTAAAGTAAAGTAAAGTAAAAGTAAGACATTATACTGTGCATACGCATTATACGGCATGCCACTCTGCGCTCTGACTCAGAGCCAAGTGGGGAAAGCATTATATACGTATGTGAGAGTAGTGTGTCATAGTGTTCCGAGAATACAGTAGGTGTACTATAGTGCTTCCGGAAATAGTAGGTGCCATGGTGTTTCGGGAGACATCCGCTTGCATGTACAGTTAAACTTGAGGTGTCGCAGTTCACTTCGTTCTGTCCATTTCTTTCAAGCCACAATGTCAACATGTTATGTCTATTCATTGGTTTTTCTTTAATATGAGGACCTGATGATCTTTAAGAAGGCTGCACTGTGACGCCAATATGAGCCTTTTGTAGGACAGGCTCATATGTTAAGCCGTTGCAACTTGTTTTCCTTAATTTACAACCTCAACGCCACTCATACGCATTTTACAGGCTAGTTTCCGTGTTTGTACAACCTGCCTGAAAGTACTCATATGTATTTTACATGCGACGAAGGAGCATTTTTGGTTGTTTTCCATTCTTTTACATATGTATGCGCAAAAAAGAACCAACCAGCGGTTTTTTTTTCAAAATCGGATTTCATCAAATTTTCGTCATTTTTATTTTCTGAACGTCATTTTTATTTGTCCAACGTCAAAAATAAATTTTTGCAGAACTGCAGTTTTGTTTTGATTTTAGGATATATTCCTAATTTAGGTTGAATTTTACATTGTTGGTGTATGTTGCTTCATATTTCACATTGTCCCGCTAATATATATTCTAACTTACACATACTCATATAATAATATCTGGTGTCAATACTGTGTATCATGTCTTTGAGCATTAACAATGATGAGAACAACCCGATACAGTTTGGGGGGTCTGGGGGGCTAAGCCCCCCAGAAGTTGAAGAGATTTTTTCCTTTTCAGATGGAATCATTCTTAAAATCTTTAATTCTTTTCATTTTGCAGAAACAAGAAAATTTTTAAAAATTCACAGTTTTTTGAGCGAAAATAATAATTTTTTGCTAAAATCATACGACATTTTAAGCTTTTTCTATCCAAAAATCTGGTAAAAACAGAAATATACGTACACCCGCACTCGATATTTTGTGGGCATATATACCTTTTCTGTTTTTCCTGTTTTCTTTTTCCTATATTCAAATCGCGACGACGGGGCTGCCCTCCAGATCCATCCCTAGTAGTTATAACATTTATACAATAAACGTTCTTAAACATCCTGGTCCGTACGTATATAAGCTCTCATTCAATTCTAGCCGAGATAATAAGAAAAGAAAGTTTTCATTTTTCAAAGAAAATATTCAGCGAAAATGGTATGAGAAGCATGCATCAAAACGCAATTGAAGGATGTAACATGAAGTCTCGTAATCTATGGCTTTGTATATAGATATGCTGATTGACTATTCAAACATAGTCGAAGCTTACATAAATCAAAAGGACCATATAGAGCGGGGGTTTGGGGGCGGCAACCCCCAAAATCTGAGAATTTTTTGAAAAATATAATAATACGTAATAATAATAAAAAGTTTATTCAAATAAAGCGCTCACTATACAAGTATACGGCAAACACTTTACTGAAAAGGATTACACAGAGTCGCAGTACAACTACTTACGTGCATCCAATACAAGAAAAAAGTCATAAAGTCAAAAGGAATAAAACATTATATACTGGAAATAGTGCAAACAGTGCTTATTCGTGCTCAGTTAAAACAATTGGCAGAACCTAGAAACATCCCAATCCTTCAGATTACGCTTAAATATGTTCAGATTTGCAGAGCCTACAAGTTCAGACGATAAATTATTCCATATCTGCACTACACGATTACTAAAAAAGTACTTTTTTTCATTTCTACGAAACTTTGCAGAAGTTAAGGTTTTGTTATGACCTCTTAGTCCACTACTACTTCGAAAACAAAAATAGTCCTCAACATTTAAATTGTCTATCCCATGAACTATTCTAAAACACTGCAACAAATCAGCTTTAATACGACGAGCTTCAAGACTTTCCATCCCAAGTATTCTAAGTCTTTCAGAATATGGCATATTTTGTAATCCTGGTATTCTCTTCGTGAACTGCTTTTGTACACTCTCAATAATCTTTATGTCCTTTTTATCACAGTTAAATTTTATCACTGTTAAAACATAATACAAACTTTGCATTCTTTTTTTAAAATTTGAGTGCTACTTCCACATTTTGGCTTCGTCATTCTTTCGTCATTTTTATTTTGGCGTCGTCAAAACTATTGTTCATTTCTGCAAACGACGCTATTTTTGACCAAAAAAACCTAGGAACCAACATAATATATTTCCGAACACCATGCGCAAGCAGATATATACTATTTTGACCACTTTTGGAAAATTTCATATTTCACCCAAAATCGCTTACGTCCCCACCCCACCCCACCACAGCACTCTACAGCCACTTTGGGCATGCAATTCTATGACAAAAGTGGCTCAGCTCACTTTGGGCTTTCATTTGGTACCAAATTTGACCACTTTTGAAAAATATATATCATTTTTGACCGAAAATCGCCTAAGTCCCCACCCCACCCACCACAGCACTCTACAGCCACTTTGAGCATGCAATTCTATGACAAAAGTTGCTCAGCTCGCGTAGGGCTTTCATTTGGTACCAAATTTGTCCACTTTTGAAAAATTTCATTTTGGACCACCTGACCCCTTACCGACCTGACCGCTCAGACGGCCAAGTGGAGCCAGCCCAGCAAAATGGCTGCGTTGTACAGCAAAACGGACACCGGAAATGAGCTGGACGCACCAGAAAACCCCTATAGAAAAAGTTTTGAGAGGCCAAGTAGAGCCTAGTATGGACCTCCAGGAAACGGTTGCCGACATGACCCTCCAGACGGCAAAGTGGAACCAGCCCAGCAAGATGGATGAGTCGGACGGCAAAACGGACACCGGAAATAAGCTGGGCGCACCAGAAAACCCCTATACAGAAAGTTTTGAGAGGCCAAGTAGAGCCTAGTATGGGCCTCCAGGTAGCGGTTGCCGACATGACCCTCCAGACGGCAAAGTGGAACCAGCCCAGCAACTTGGGTCAGTCGGGCAGCAAAATTAATAGCGGGAATCGATTCTCCGACCGCAAAAACCTTTGTATGCAAGATTTGAGCCTTCCAGGTCGCAAAATAAGCGAAAAAACCAAGTTCAAAGTTGGACCCAAAATTCACCAAATTTGGCAGGCCAGTACCCAAAAATTACGCTCAGCGCCGGAAAATCATATAGCAATTGAACGACCCTGATATGTGTCCTATTCAGCCATATAGGCAGTATTGCCCCATATATAGCCCAGTCTGACTTATTAAGGTGACATTGAAGCATACTTTTTGGTCATTTTAGCGTTTTGGCCGACTTTGGCCCCACCAAAAATTTTTTCCGGCTCTGGGAGGCATAAAAACTAGCCTATCGGCTTATTTTTGTTGCGTACTCCAAGAATATATATCAGTTGTTATTAAAGCTACAAAACCCCCTTACCAAACGTCAAAGCGGAGAACCGGAAAAAAAACATCACTCTCGTAAGCGATTTTTGGCATAACTTTTTAACGGAAAGTGGTACGGGGATGAAACTTCGCACACATACTAAACTCGACACGTACAATTTTTTGCGCACATAATCTGCGCAGGATCTGCGCAGGAATCTGCGCAGCTTCTGCGCAGCCTTGTTTTACACGGTCATTCGACCATTTTCACTCATATTATAGGGGTCGCTACCGCGACCCCTATGATATCCAGCAGCCATCTAGAAGACCTTCTGAAAACCGTCATAGATGGTCATGGCTGTTAACATGAGTTCTGGAATCCCAATGCCTACCGGAAGGGGTCGTCTACGTTGTTTTTAATTCTCTAGCCATTGGCACAATTGATTATAAACCATCATTTAGCTCATTCAAAGTAGAAAAATTGAGAGCTTCCAGTTCAGTGCTGAAAGCTTGTCTGCTGAAGAACCTGGCAGCCCGATCTGAGCATGTGAACGTAGCAAAAGTCGTTGTAGTTTACTATATGGTATTATTTTATTAAGTTTACTCTAGATTCGTAATTGTCCTGACTTTTTCAACTCGTTGCAATGCTCTAACTGCCCGGAATATCGTCGACTTTTGTTACCGAGACTGTAGCAAGCAATTTGCAACGGCTTGAGGCCCTGAAAATGCAGTAGCTACAGTCTATGTACTCGCTTCTAAAATTGATTCAGTATTACCGGAATTACTGCTAGAGCTGTGAATGCTAGCATAAAACAGCGCTAAAAGTCATTCCAGTAAAGTTCTGCTCAGTTGAGGACAAATTTTTAAGCCAATCATACGACACTGTAGTACGTAAGATAAAGACTGACCCCTTGGAACCAACCCAGGAGACCGTCAGTGCATGCTACAGCCATAAATGCTGTTAAAAACGCGGAAACTCGACACCTGGTCGATTTCTCGCAGCTAAAATAAGAATTTTTAGGTGTATTTTTATTTCGGACCCAAGTGCCCAGCGGGTCCGAAAAAATACACCCGCTGCTGCGCAACTGTGCGGCGCAGGGCCCGAACCTATTGCCAAAAAACTAGAAGCAATGTGTATTATGTTAAAACAATAGGTGTTACTATAGCTTTAGTGTAGCGAACAAGAGCCAAAAAGTTGCAAACTGATCCAAAAGTTGAAAACAAACTTTTTCATAGCATCATTTTTGAGTCCTCAGCCTGAGTGCGGGGCCTTAGGGAAACAGCCATACCATGGCTGGATATAAATAAGCTTGCGCTATTATGGGGTACAGTTTGGCTGGGCTCCTTAGCTTCTAGCCTATAGGGTGGGTGTATTTTTTTTCGGACCCGGCCGGTGTATTTTTTTCCAACCTTTACTATATTGTTGTAGCTCACGCAGCTTCTCAGCAAATTTTTTAGGACTGAACACAAAAAATTTCTTTAACTTCTGGAGGATTCCCAGACCCCCAGTTGGAGAAATTTTCACCGCCCCCCGTCACCAAATCCTGGATCCTCAGTGCCCCCAAACCCCCAGCGATTTTGGACCCAAAACGTTTGCTAAATTTAGCCGAAAAATTGTTATATATTTTTTGAAAAATGTTTCGAAAATTTTGATTTAAAATATCTTCAAAACGGTGCAAAACACGCCTAAAACGTTAAAAACAGGCCTCATTTTGAAGAAAAAGGGCTAAATTACTGAAAATTTTGAAGTTGTTCCATATTTCAAATTCTGGGGGGGGGGCACCCCATCACAATTCGGCACTTAAGAAGATGGGGGGACAAAAATTTTGCCTTGGTCCCCCCCCCTTATGGTTCGAAAAAATTTTGCCTCCGGTTTGGCTGAGAACTTGCCCCTAGGGTAAATCGAGGTCGCTGATTTCAAAAATCGAATCCAGAGATCGATCTATCGATCAGTAGAATCGATTGATCAAAATCGATCAAAACATTTTTTGTCTCCGATTTTCGCGAAAAGTTGGCCCTAGGCTAAATAGGGGGTGGTGAATCCGAATCTGCAATCGAAATTTCGTGAAAATCGATCGTTCGACCTTAAAAATCGATTTTCGTCTGAGTTTTCAAAAGTTCGTCAATAATTCGATTTTGGCAGCTCGTATCGAAATTTCGACTGCAGATTCGGAATCAGCACCCCCGAATTACCCTAGGGCCAACTTTTCGCCAAAATCGGAGACAAAATTTTTTGATCGATTTTGATCGATCGATTCTACTGATCGATAGATAGATCGAATCGATCTCTCGATTCGATTTTTGAAATCAGCGACCTCGATTTACCCTAGGGTTCTTTATTTACCGCAAGTTCTCAGCCAAATCGGAGACAAAAAATTTTTTCGAACCATAGGACCAAGGCAAAATTTTTGTATCCCCCCACCCGCCCCCATCTACATAAGTGCCTCACATTTCTTGGGTCGACCCTCAAACCTTCCAACATTTAGCCCCCCAGCCACAGCCCCAAAGTTCCAGGGAACTATGCTCTCAAGTCTCAACCCAAACAGGTGGTAGGTAACGTACCACCTATTGCTGAAAATGCTATTTGTATCATAAAAATAGAAACAATTTGGAGGGAAGGTTGGGATTGGGGGGGGGGGGGGGTTGGGGGCGTCACGGGGATTTGGGTTTAAAAGGCTTAGCATGGCAGAGCTTTTTATTCAAATCTTTTCAAGCTTTCCAATAAAATTTTGCCATTATATTTGTCAAAGAATTTCTCAGCTTTATTGAACTATTTTTAAAGATTTCCATTACGGCTTTTTTCAAAAATTCAAAAATTTTCTCAACTTCTGGGAGGCTCGGCCCCCAAGACCCCCCACGTCCGCTAGCGACTAATCCTAAATCTCGTCATTTTTACTGCTCCTAAAATGAACTCTGTTGGAAACTTTGCCGCCGCCACGCCACCCCCCCCCCACCACGCGTAAACGTGCCAGGCGAAAGCAAAAAATTTTACGGCTCGACCCCTCTCTTTTCAAAGTCCTGGGTGCGCCTGGTGAGCTCCAAAACATAGCAGCAGAAAGCGCGACTTTCTTAAAAAAAGAGTAAAGGTAAAGTGACCCCTGGAGAGAACTCCAACCTACAGGTTATAGGGTGCCGGTGCTTATCTCCGGATTCACAGCCATGAGCGACAACTATAATGCTGAATAAAGCTGTGGAAGGGGGGCCAGCCCTTCATCAGGCACGCCAGAATGTGCAAAGATCAAGCCATCTGGTTCACTCCTGTTCATTTTATATGTGACATTTTGAAAATGACACCTACTTTTTGGTCAAACCATGCGAAAATTTTACAAAAGTTTGGACCGATATATATAACTTTTGACAGGGTTGGGCTAGAAAAGTTTTCCAAATGTCTGCAATGATGGCAAGCGTCGGGGTAAGGTGAGGGGGGGGGGGGGGGGGGGGGGCGGGGGGGGGGGGGGGGGGGGGGGCAAGCATTTTTCAACCCCACCCCCCCCCCCCAGAAATTTTTTTTGGGAGGATTCCCCATCTGGGGGGGGGGAGTAGCACCGAAGGCGCGAAAATTGGCCAAAAATAGGGTATTTTTAGGGTAAATTTTGCAAAAATTTTCAAAAAGTTAATATTTTTGGCATAAAGTACTTGTTATTGCGAGAAATACACGTTTTTAATAGTTTTATGGACTTTTCGACTGAATATTAGCCTTCTTTTGAACTTAGAAACACCTGGACAATCAAGTTATAGAGTTTAAAATCACTGTCTAATGTTAAAATTACTTCATAATTCGATGTTTATTAGTATTACAAACGGCTGAAAATGCGACTTTTGACATAAAAATTGAAAAATGTTCAATTTGAGGGGAAGGGTATGAGGGGGGGGGTACCTGGGGGTCTCCAGAGGGGTCTCTCAGATAAAAATGCTTGGGAGAGCCCCCCCCCCCCCCCCTCCCCCCAAATCTCCGTTACACCTATGGTCCGATCCCTGGGCTCTCCCTTGGTGTCTCACAGGGGGGAAACTGTGGCCTGGTATATACAACGATGTATGCCACCATGGCTTCCTGGAACTTTGTGTTTGGGGGGGGGGGGTGGCACCTCAACCATAGGTGTGAGGTGGGGGGGGGGGGGTGGCCCCCCCAAATTCATTTTTTGCAACCCCCCCCCCCCAGAACTTTTGGGGGGGGGGGTCGTCCCCCCCCAACTGGGGGGGGGGGGGGTTGTCGTCCCCCCCCCCCCCCCCCCCAACTGGGAGGGGGGGGGAGTGTCGCGCCGACGGCACAAAAAACTGCCAATAATTATTATTTATTATTAATCGGGTGTTTTTGGAGTAAATTTTGTAAAAATTTTCAAAAATATCCAAATTTTGGCTTAAAGTCATAGTTTCCCCAGGGGGGGTGGGGTTTGGGGGGGGGGTACTCCCCCCCAAAATTTTCGACCAACTGTACCCCCTCCCAGATTTTTTTGGACTATCCCTCCCCCCACTTTTGGTTACCCCCCCCCCCGAACCAGTACGCGGCGCCAGGAACTTTTGAAGGGGGGCCTGACCCAAAAATCCGGCGACCTTTTTTTGGGAAATCCAAAATTTTTGCCAAATTTTACCTTAATTTCCCAAAAAAATTTCAAATTTGAGCAAAAATTTTTCGATTTGTAGCAAAAATTTTTCGATTTTTGGCAAAAATTTGCCGATTTTTTAAAAAAATTTCTTAAAAACACTCAAATTATGCATATAAACAGCTGAAAAATTTTTTCAAAGGGGGGGCCTGACACCCCAAAGGGAGGGGCCCAAATCGCAAAGGGGGGGGCCCGGGGCCCCCGGGCCCCCCCCTGGCGCCGCCACTGCCCCGAACCCCCCCCCAGCACTTTTTGGGGTCAAAAAGTTAGCTAAATTTTGCTAAAAAATGGTTATTTTTTGAAAAATTTTTCTCAAATTTTGGCTTAAAATTGGTTTAAAACGGTGTAAAAACGCCTAAAACGATAAAAACAAGCCTTGTTTCGACAAAAAAAGCGTTAAAATACAGAAAATTTTGCGTTTTTAGGCCATTTTTTGAATTTTCTGAGGTCCGAATTTTGGGGGGGGGGTTCGGGGGGGGTACTCCCCATCACATTTCGGGGGTCGACCACCAAATTTCCGAAGTTTGCCCGGCCCCCCGAACCAAAATTTCCGGTGAAACTATGCTTAAAGTGTCTATTATTGCGAGGAATACACATTTTTAACTGTATTATGAACTTTCTGACTCATTATTGACCTTATTTTGGACTTGGAAACATATGTTGGCAATCAAGTTTTCGAGTTTAAAAACCATGTCTAATGTCAAAATCACTTCATAGTTGAATGTCCATTGGCATTAGAAACGACTGAAAATGCGATTTTTGGCATAAAAATAGAAAAAATTTTTGGGGGGGGGGGGGGCTGGGGGGTCTCCCGAGGGGCCCCCCCGAAAAAGGGCACTTATGTAGATGGGGGGGACAAAAATTATGCCTTGGTCCCCCCCTTATGATTCGAAAAAAATTTTTGTCTCCGATTTGGCTGAGAAGTTGCCCCTAGGGTATATAAGTCGAGGTCGCTGATTTCAAAAATTGAATCGGGGGATCGATCCGATGTATCGATCGATCAGCTGAATCGATCGATCAAAATCGATCAAAAAATGTTTGTCACCAATTTTCGCGAAAAGTCGCCCCTAGGGTAATTCAGGGGTGCTGATTCCGAATCTGCAGTCGAAAGTTTATGAAAATCGATCCTGCGCTCGCAAAAATCGATTTTCATCGATTTTTCGAAAATTCGTCAATAAGTCGATTTTGACAGCTCGGATCGAAATTTCGAGTGCAGATTCGGAATCAGCACCCCTGAATTACCCTAGGGGCGACTTTTCTCGAAAATTGGTGACAAAAAATTTTTTGATCGATTTTGATCGATCGATATTCGATTCTACTGATCGATCGATACATCGCATCGATCCCTCGATTCGATTTTTGAAATCAGCGACCTCGACTTACCCTAGGGGCAACTTCTCAGCCAAATCGGAGACAAAAAATTTTTTTCGAATCATAAGGGGGGACCAAGGCAAAATTTTTGCCCTCCCATCTACATAGGTGTGGCTGGGCAAAAAATCTGGGGGGGGGGGGGGGTTCCGACGGAGGGTGGGGGACCCCCCCTAAATTTTCGATTTTATGCCATTTTTGACCACTTTTTGGCCAAAAAAATGGGGGGGGGTATCAAAAATCTGTAAATCTGGGGGGGGGGGGTCGCCAAAATTTGTCATTTTGGTGGTGGGGGGGGGCCCCCCCCTAACACATATATGCCCATCTACTTAAGTGCCCGTAAAATGATTGGGGGGGGGGACCCCCCCACCCCAAATGTACGGTACACCCATGCCCCCAACCCATGCACCCAACCCCCCCCCATAGGTGTACCTGGGGCCTGGGGGGGGGGGGGAACCCCTCCCCCAAATGGAAAAGTGCCGACCCCACCCTCGAAATTTTGGAGGCAGACCCCACCCCCAAATGGCCAAATCCCAGACCCCACCCACCCAAATTTGCCAGACCCCACCCTCAAAATTTTAAAAATTTTGCCTCAAAATTAGTAAAAATTCGAAATTTTTTGGAAAAATTCAAAATTTGTTGCAAAAAATCCAAGTTTTTTCGACTAAATGAGCAAAAATGAAGAAATATTGTTGATTTTTAGTTGGAAATAACGTTTTTAGCGAATTCGCGAATTTTTTCTAAATTTTTGACCGAAAAAAAATTTTTAACCCCCCCCCAAATTCGATTTTTCCGGACCCACCCCACCTCAAATCGGCTGACCCCACCCTCCCTAATTTCGGCTACCCCCCCCAACGTTTTCTCAAGGTACACCTATGCCCCCCCCAGAATTCGGGCCTCAGAAATTTCGAAAAATGACCAAAAAATGCAAAATTTTTTGTAATTTAGCCCTTTTTTCTTCACAATAAGACCTATTTTTCACGTTTTAGGCGTTTTTGCACCGTTTTAAAGCGATTTTAAGTCAAAATTTTTTCAAAAAATGACCATTTTTCGGTCAAATTTAGCTAACTTTTTGGGTCCAAAAATCGCTGGGGGGGGTTCGGGTGTGATAGCCGAAAGTTGGGGGAGGTCATGTCAAAAATTCTGGGGGGGGGGGGGAATTGGTCAAAAATTGTTGGGGGGGGGGCATAGGTGTGTTAGGGGGGGGGGGGGGGGGGACCCCTCCCCCCAAAGTGGAGGGGTCGCCGACCCCCCCCCCCCCCCCCCTTAAAATTTTTTCCTACCCCTCCCCCCAAATCGATTTTCAGACCCCCCTCCCCCCTAAAATTTAGGCTAAATTTTTGAAAATTTTTAGCTAAAAATTCGAAATTTTTCCAAAAAATTCCAAAAATAAGCGAAAAATTGCTGGAATTCGCTTAATTAAGCTAAAAATCGTTAAAAATAGCTGTAAATTGAGAAAATTTCTTCAATTTTTTAACGAAAAACCAATTTTTGGCCGACCCCCCCCCTCGAAACTTTTTCTAACCCCTCCACCCAAATCGACTTTTTGCGACCCCCCTACCCCCTTTTTTCGCCAAACCCCCTCCCTACTTTTTTCTGAACCCCCACCCCCACTTTTTTCGCCAGCCACACCTATGGGGGGGGGAGTGGATGCCCCCATCCACCCCAACCATTAGCCATTTTTGGTCGCACGACCAGCTCGTCTTTAGCTATTTCTATAAGAGGTTGTACCCTACTCGAAAGAAAATTAACATTAGCCAAAAAATTCAAATAATAGTTCAACGGGTGCCATGTCAAATGTATGCTTTTAATTTATTACCTAACTTATTTCTTAAAGTTAAAACTTAATATAGGCGTTCAATGTACTGCCACTACAGGTTGGATAGTTCACTAAAAACGCCCTAAAAATGTTGAGATTGACTAAAAACCTAACAATAGAAAAATTAATGGATCCAAATGAAATTTGCTAAGTCCCGATTTTGGTTGGGAATGCAATAACCCTCTTCTAGTTTGCGAAAACTGCGTTTTACAGTTCCCATGTGCTGATGGTCCTTTCGGTTCAAGGTTAAAACAGAAACAGCCACAAAGTTTTTCTATTTTCCACGGGAAGTCCCCCCCCCCACCCCCCGGAAGATTTGCACCGTCAGAACTTCATTGTTATTATTACAATAATAACAGCAACTGAGATCTTAGCTAACCTCTGGCTTATCGTTTAGAAACTACCGCTTAAGGTCGTGCACCCCGTACGTGCAGATATAGTTGCAGAAAGTGCAATTCTGGCCCGATTTCATTCAAATTTTCAAAAAATGCATAGAGAATGATAGTAAACGCCTGTAAAAACGCCAGCTTCATAGCATTTATGTACAGTGGCAAACAAAAATTTGAGGTTCAAGAACTATATATGGAAAATTATGCCCAGCGACTAATATCATTTTAAAGCTAATTATGTGCTCAACAACTTTGCTTTTAGACATAAGTCTCTAGCTCGTATCGTTTTTAAGGGGGCGCTTCCATTATCGGGATTATTGATGTAAAATTTGGACCGATTGCTCAATTTTAAAGAAATCCCAACTGAAGTTACTTTGGTTGGCGGGGCATGTTTTGACAAAATTTCAGTAACTGAGACCATCTGCTTGGCTAGCTACCATTATGGCTTAAAAAATCGAAATTTTATTAAAGCCCCAAACGATTAATTCGAATGCACTATGTGAAAGAGCATAAAAAGAGCTTTACAACGATGTGCATATCACTTCTGCACGTGGTTTCTATCAAACGTTACAGGCGGTTGAATAATTGGCAAATTTACGTTGACCATTCTCATTTCGTTTAGCAAAGTAAAAACTAACAGTTCGAAAATGAATTCTAAAGGATATTTCATGATGCTTTTGTGTTGGATTTGTTTATTATTTTTTTATAAAATGCACTATGCAACTTATTAAAATCATAATATATGTGCAAAACAAAAGCAATTAGTGTGAAATTTTCCAATTTAACTTTCTCTTAAATGCTTCGACCAAAGTTGCTCAAATTTTGCATGTACGTTTATTAAAGAGGTACGCAGGGGCACTTTTTTCATTTTTTGTTTAAACCTTAAATTCCGTGAGATATCGACTTCTAAAGTTTTTGAACTTTTATAAAATACTCAAAATTGCACAAATCAAAAAAAAATGAAAAAAGTGCCCCTGCGTACCTCTTTAAAAATAAACGTAAATGCAAAATTTTGAGCAACTTTGGTCAGCATTTATGAGAAAGTTAAATTGGAAAATTTCGCACTAATTGCTTTTGTTTTGCACATATTTATGATTTTAATAAGTTGCATAGTGCATTTTATAAATAATAAACAAATCCAATACAAAAGCATCATGAAATATCCTTTAAAATTCATTTTTCGAACTGTTAGTTTTTACTTTAAACGAAAATGAATGGTCAACGTAAATTTAACAATTATTCAACCGCCTGTAACTTTTGATAGAAACCACGTGCAGAAGTGATATGCACATCGTTGTAAAAGCTCTTTTTTGCTTTCACATAGTGCTTCCAATTGTCGTTTGGAGCTTTAATAAAATTTCGATTTTTAAGCCATAATGGTTGCTAGCCAAGCTGCCGGTTCTCAGTTACTGAAATTTTGTCAAAAACATCCCCACCACCAAAGTGCAACTTCAGTTGGAATTTGTTAAAAATTGAGCACCGGTTTAAATTTTACATCAATAATCCCGATGGCATACCAAAAACTGATACGAGCTAGAGACTTGTGTCAACATTGGCTTACATATTAGCAAAATGATATTGAGTCGCTGGGCACTCATTTTCCATATATAGTTCTTGAACCTCAAATTTTGTTGCCGCACGTACATAAATGCGCAGCTTGGCGTTTTTACAGGCGTTTACTGTTCTCTATGCATTTTTGAATTTGAATTGAGAAATCGGGCCAGAATTGCACTTTCTACATTTCTGCAAAAGTACGGGGTGCATAAACGAGTTTCTAATGACCAAAAACCGGAAGTTAGCTAAGATCTCAGTTGCTGTTATTATTGTAATAATAACAATGATTCTGACGGTAAATCTTCCGGTAGAGGTGAGGAGACTCCCGTGGAAAATAGAAAACTTTGTGGCTGTTTCTGTTTTGACCTTGAACCGAGACCATCAGCACATGAAATTTTAGCAAAACGCAGTTTTCTGGAAGCTAGAAGAGAAATTTATTCCCAACAAAATCGGGACTTGTAATTTTGTTAGGTTTTTAGTCATCTCCGATTTTAGGGCGTTTTTAGTGAACTATCCAACCTGTAGTGGCAGTGACGCCTATGTTTTAACTTTAAGAAATAAGTTAGGTAATAAATTAAAAGCATACATTTTGTAATTTTCCATTGAATTGTATTTGAATTTTTGGCTAATGTTGAATTTTCTTTCAGTAAGTACAACGAGAAATAGCTAAAAGCTGTCATTTGGAAATTGGATGAGCATCAACTCCCATAGGTATTGGCTGGCGGGAAATTAGTAAGCGAAAAAAGGGGGTAGGGGGGTCGCAAAAAGTCATTCGATTTGGGTGGAGGGGTTAGAAAAAGTTTCGAGGGGGGGGGGTCGGCCAAAAATTGGTTTTTCGTTAAAAAATTGAAGAAAGTTTCTCAATTTACAGCTATTTTTAACGATTTTTAGCTTAATTAAGCGAATTCCAGCAATTTTTCGCTTATTTTTGGAATTTTTTGGAAAAATTTCGAATTTTTAGCTAAAAATTTTCAAAAATTTAGCCTAAATTTTAGGGGGGGAGGGGTCTGAAAAAATCGATTTGGGGGGAGGGGTAGGAAAAAATTTTAAGGGGGGGGGGTCGGCGAGCCCTCCAGTTGGGGGGAGGGGGCCCCCCCCCCCACCCCCCCCTAACACACCTATGCCCCCCCCAACAATTTTTGACCAATTCCCCCCCCCCCCCCAGAATGTTTGACATACCCTCCCCCAACTTTCAACCTCAAACGGTGGTGGTTCGAAAATTGAGGATTCCTTGCGGTCAACATGGTTAGGGTCCTTGTCGTGAGTTCGTTTGAGATGGCAGGGGTCCAACTGATAAAAGCAGCAAGCGGGGTCGACACTTGCTTTCCAGAGAATGAATCAGTTCAGTGACAATAAACTCTGCTAGATAGATCTTGATTGACAAATCAAGACCAATAGGCAATGAGGGCTTCTTTGTAGAGATGAGGGGTCCAGCTGTGATCACTTACTTGTTCAGGTGTCGAATCCGGCTCCAATGTCTTGATCAGGATCTGGTGCCTTAATTCACGATCTCTGACTACAAGGCACTGCAGTTTGTTAATGACAATAATGGAATAAGTAATAATAATAATAATGTGTACAAGTAAATTACTGCCAATAAGCATAACAAATGACAATACAATTCAACTGATATCAGCAAACAGTATAACAGTTTGACAGAGTTGCCAGTACTCAATTATTAAACCAATTTGGTTGATGATTATTGTTCATAATAATGATATAATGATTATAATGATTATAATGATGATAATAATGATTACGGAATACTATTAATAAACTGTACTGTGCGGTCCCTATATGCTTATGTTTGTGCTTATGATCACTCTTTGTCTGTCCTCCTTACCAAGAACAATATATTACTAATAAAGAAAGCTACTGAACAATTTAAATTAACTAAATTAAACGTGTTACTAGTACAAAGTTCCGGTCTTTGGGTGAGCCCGAAATGCTGTAATTATCCTTAAAGGGATGGCAACAGCACTTTCAGATGCTATCTGGTCACCAAGGGTCAACACAGGGGTCGATCCGGCTGGGAGGTGCCTGGTCCGGTTATGGGGTTAGTACAAGTTCTTAATTTAATCTCTTCTTTAAATCTTCTACTTCTAGTTCACGGAGAATAACTGAGTGGCTCAAGCCAGAGATTTGGGGATAACAACCCGGAATTTAGTAACAAACGATTGAATAATATAACCCATTTTTGAATAAAGTTGATGAGAATCGGTTTAGCGCAATTAAAGTTCTAATTTCGGTCGCAATAGCAAGTTACGAAAGTTCCCAATCGGTTTTAGATCCCACAATTGATTAGGTGTTGTTCAGGATTGTCTCTGCTTTAACTATCGATCTGTCTACTTGATCTCCAATGTACCTTCCAGAATTCCGAGTCCAAACTGATAGGATACTGTCTACTGCTTCCAACAAGATTCAGTCCGAAATTAATGATACTGATTACAGGCTTCAGTAGATTCAAATACGAGACGTTAAGTTTGGGCAGGACCAAACTCTTCTTCCGCACCTCAATCAAATGGGTTAAAACCCATTAGTACAAGTTATATGTGCGGGATTCGAACCCAGCAACCATTACTCACATTTTGGCTTTCTGAACTTGAATTAGCTCGCAAATTTGATTTTGTTGCGAACACTTGAAATTTTAGCGAGATTATTACATATTTTGGGGATTTTAAACAGAATCACAACACTTGAGCTTAATTTTGAGCGAAATACTGTTTTTTGGGCAATTTTTTGCACTCTCATACAAGAAATTGCGATTATAGCATGACTTTCCAATTATAACATGATTTTGATTTGTACAGTCTTCTTCCGCACGGTTCAAATCTGCAACGTGAAATTAATACAGCTTTGGGCCTTTCAATAACAGATAGGCACCCATTATCTCAATTAGAACGAGAAAGTTAATTTAGTTGAACATATCGAATCTAGGACCTTTTTCTTTCGGGGTCCTAACAAGGAAAGTGACAACTTCCTGTTTATGGCAAGTAATAGTTAATTATAAGGTGACCGAAAAGTAAATTTAATAAGAACACCATAATTAGGTTTAGGACCTCCAGTTTCCTGGGTCCTAACTGGGGAAGGTAACAACTTCCCATTTCAAAAACTGTTAAACAAGTAGAAAGTGACGGAATTTATCAATCAGGCAATTTCCTATTTATTAGAAGATGGTTCCTCCTAATCTATCCATATTTCTTACGTAATTAATTGTTATCTTTATTATTTCAGGTATATACATTACTAATTATTACACAACGTTATGGGAAATTGCTGATTTTGTGATGTTCATTATTGCCATTATTGATGGTTGTTGAAAACAAGATTCATACTGAATGTGAAACTCATATTAACTCTGCTTTTATATTGGGTCTGTCCACAGCTCCACCCGTGAAACGCCCCTTTATTTGATGACCGGTAGGGACTATCGTTTCCCCTCCGATAACCTCTTCCAGCCCCGGGAAAGAGGTAACCCCACCACTTACGATGATTATAAAACTCTCCTCCAAACAGGCCTACGTAGAGCCTGGGACCTGGCCCGTCAAGCCGTTGAATACACCTCTCAAACTAATAAGGAACGTATGACCGGAGAGCCACCCCCCTTGAATATACCCTAATATAGCACTCTGGTCACGCTTAACGTTCAGAATAAAAACGTTCCTCCCGGTAAATGTAAAAAGCTCCGCCCCAAATATGATGGCCCCTACCTGATCATTGCCAAACTTTCTGATACGAACTACAGAATCGGTCCTGTGAAAGGACCGGGTGAGCCCTCCGTTGTGAACATCAACCGGCTGAAGCCGTTTAACGAAAAACCCGTGAAATTACCCCCCAATATGTGTGTTTTATTAGGGTTACGCTACTGGGTAACCCAAAAAGGGTCTAGAGTGTTGAACCCTTCACCTTATCCGACCTAGTATACTCTCCTGCCCCTTCCCTCTTACCCATTTTTGTTCCCTCTCCCCTCCCCTGTGTATGTTATTCCAGTAGCGCTACACACTCATTAACTAATATGATGTCCATCAATGAATAAATACGTTAGTAGGGTGCTTTGATTGTATGTTTGTTTATGTGTTTGTTTGTAGTATAAATGTACGTATATATGTTTAATTTTTGTATGAGTGTTTCCAGGGTCAAAAACTGTAGTACCCTACGTTTGATTACTTCTATATATATTATTTTCAAATTTTTGGGTTTTTCTCTTTTCAGTCTAGATTGGGGTTTTTCTCCTTAGTATATTTATACATTTTTGTATACTTATACGATTTATATTATCTTTTTGTTATCCTTCTTTTACGATTTCTAATTATAGTAAAATGGGGTTTTTCGTATTTTTCTCTTTTTCCTTACCTTTACGATTCCTTACTAGTTATACGTACGTATTCTAATAAACACCAAAATTTCCCCCTTAAGGGTCCTACATACGTATGTATTTTTGATTCCTAGGTATACATGTTTTGTATGTGTGGTATGTATCATAATTAAACTAGTATGTTCATCCTCCCCCCTAGTTCTTTGTTTTCCCTCCGGTCAGTTTGTTTTGTTCGTATGTTACATACGTACAGGCAAAACTGCAGGTAAGTAGTACCTCGTTACCCAGGACCGTACCGTAAGGTCCGGCCGATCCTACGTATGTACCTGTATACCATGTCCTGTTTGATTTATGGTTTTTGGATATTTCGACCGATGGTCGAAATGAGGCCAATCTGCTCAAATTAGGGCACGGCCACACTTTAACAAGGGGGGTTATGGCGGGGGTACGGGACCCCTCAAAAATTGGAGGTTCGGTACAAGGGCTACTGAAATCAGAGCCAAGGGACAAGGGACAGTGCCACGAAAGGCAGGTCGAACTGAAAATTAATGGAAATTTAGCCAAAAATAGCTAAAATTTTTTAAATTTTCAAAAAAATTCCAAAAAATCGCTAAAAGCTGCCTATTTTGCTCTACAATGGCTGTAAAATAGCTAATTTTGCGCTGAATTCGCTCAAAATTTGCAAAAGTTGCACTTTTTCTATTCGATTTTCTGCTGGGACCCTCCTCCCAAATTTGAGACAAGGTACAAGGGCAGGTTAAATTTGGGCTAAAACAGGTACAGGACCCCTCAGGAATTGGTACCCTTGTTAATGTATGGGCACGGCCCACCCTACATACCCTGTTTGGTGGATTTCAACGTGCTCATGTTGAAATGCCAAACTTCATCCCTTGTGTCCTTACCCCAAAATTTTGTCCTGCCCTTTCCCTTGCCCTGGGTTTTTTCGTTGCCCCTTCTGTAGTTCACCCTCAAAGGTACCCCCGCCCTTATTGTTATTGTCGTAATTTTGTATGGCACATTCCGCACTCGAGCACACCGCCTGTTCCACGATTTCCCCCTTGGGAACACACCCACACCCCCCGCGATTTTTCATTTTTCCTGTCTGTGTATGCACTGCTCTTTGTTGGTTTCAGAGCTGGTGCTTCCATGCAACTTCAGTGCCTTATTATTTTATGTAGAAGTAGTTTAGTGGACACTGAGGTTGATTCTTGCTCAATTTGGTGCTGGTCTCTGGCTTTTGTATGAGCCGGAAAAATTCGATTAATTTCCGCGAAGATTTCATTTGGCCCCGAATACGACGACCTGATCCTCCTAAGCCCTTAGACGTCAACAGTCTTGACCAGTTCCTCGAGCTTGACCAAGCTTTTGGAATCCGGGGCTACCGATAAGCCAGAACTGCCCTCCAAGAGAGATTGGGCAGCCCGGCTCTCAAACTCCCAAATACCCAACCCTCTTCTGAAATCTCCCGCGGGCCTGTCCGCGGAGACCCCATCCAGACCCCCTTTAACTGAATTTTTACTTGTGAATCCTATTATTCGATATGTAGATCACCCTCCAGTTCCTAGTCCCGGTTCAGTCCTATCGGATGGCGGCAGATCGCCGTCTCGCCCAGGTGGTACTCCGCCGGCCGACACCCCCTCTCCCGCAGCTAATCCAGATAATGGGATACAAGGCGTATTATCCCAAGCTCAGGCAACGCAGGCCTCGCAGGCAGTGCAGACACCCCCGGTCTCGACTGCCTCCCCCGGCTTGACCAACCTCTTCCCTCCGCCCCCAAGTGTGTCAATTCCCGACACCGGTGTCGGCACAGTCCCCTAGCTACAGTCATGCCTCCACAGCCTCCTGCCAGTCAACTGCTTCCCAAGTGTATCGCGAGGCCCAAGCCTACCCGCAGGTGTCCCAACAGCTTGGCCCAGCCGGGTTAACCTCCCTGTGCTGGCAGCAGCACCCGACATTCCCCATCCATCTCGGAAGAACTATCCCCCTGTCAAACTGCGGAAAGCCCAATCAGTAAACGCGTTGTTTATTGCAGAATATTCTGACGAAGAACTTTGGCACATGACTAAGTGGATATGGACTCGTCTGCTGGCGACGCCATGCGAGTAGCCGCAGGTGCTGACAAACCCCCTCCCAATCAGCCCCAAGCGGACCGGTCTGAACCTATGGACCAGGACCATCCTGCCCAGGACAATTCCACCTCCCATCAGGATGACCCTCCCCACGTCGAGGAGCCCTCTACAGGAGAGCCTGACGAAGATTCCCTAATGGATCAGTCGGCTCCACAACCCCAGCCCTCCCAACCTAGCCAGGTCTCCCGCTCTGAGGAGCCGGCGCCTCCAACCACGACTGCTTCCCCAAGTCCAGCGTATCCCGCCAGAACAGGACGCGAAATGGAAGCAATCCCTCGACGTCGTCCTACACAGCAGCAACCCTCTCCATCTGCCCAAGCGCCCAACCCACAGCCAGAATCTACCCCCTCCCACCCGGAGGGAGCCTCGAGGCAGCCCTTCCGCTCAGCGTGGGGCAGCCCCAGCTGAGGCCCCCAAAATCGAATACCTTGACCCCAATGGCGGTCCTGTCTTTTCTGCAGGCCCATGCCCCCAATAACCATCATGCTCAGCGTGTGTTCTACCGGGATAGAGTTGACGATGCCACCTATTATACCCAGCAGTTCGCCTATGCGGCGCTGAATGGTTGAGGTTCCGCCGGTACCCAGTTTTATGACGCAGCTCATAATCTGGGAGCGGCCCTTCCCACCTTCCCCCCGGCGCGAATCAACTCCCTCAACAGTACCGGGACGCTGGCCCCCACCCAACCGCTCCTCGACGTCGGATAATCGCCACGATGGGCGATTTCGTCTTTTACTTTCCGGAAATGACCCATATTATGGCGAACAGCTATGCGGGGGCCGTCGAGGTAGAAGGAGGTAATGACTGGCAATTCGGCCTCCCCCAGGAATATGCCGTGAATATCCTCCAGCTGATGGGACCAGTCCTCGCTCCCCACCTCCAGCACCAGACGATGTACGTCATCTTGGTTAGTTTTATCCTTACCCAACTTGAGGACTATTTCCCGTTCCTCTCCTTTCTTGCCAACCTGTTGTGTTTCCACCCTACCACTCGCCTTGTCACCCATGGCGCCCTTGGGGATGCCCGGCGGCTGTCAGGGTGCCTTGGCGTACCCCACCTTCACATGAACATGGTCGAGCTGCAAGAGTTTCTCGAGTGGGTAGCCTGAGACGCGTTGCAGCCCCCCAAAACCACCAAGTGGTTTGTGAAATGCCTACCTCGCCCAGCCAGACAACCGACCGACAGATCAGGCCTTTTGCGTGGACCCCCGTCCCATCTATCCCGCCTAACGTCGGAATACCACTTCCCCAACCCCAAGGAACAGACCTGTTGCACCCATGGTATGGATCCCCGCCCCCACATCCAGGACATCGTGTACGCCGCACACGATGTCTATACCCACGCTACACTGGCTCACCGGGCAGCCCGGCAAGTCAACCTTCGTGACCTCCAGTTAGCCCTCCAGTTGTCCACCATTGAAGCTGCCTACGGTCCTCAAGGAACCCAAGACGTCGAACAGCACCGTCGCCTTGGTGTCGGTCCCCTTAACAGTGCTCTGGAATTTACAGCTTAGATGCACGCCCTTCCCGACGCCAACGCCGAGAACAGGAGGCCATTTACGAGGAGATCATGTTCGTCGGCCCCATTGAACAACCGTCCCCTGGCCCATCACCGCTTTGGTCCCTTAATTTGGACCTCGATCCCCTGTCCAACACTCCCACGTCCTTCGCGGTGCAGTGTTTTTTCCCCTGGTCCAGTTTATTTGTGAGTGGTCTCAGTAGCACTACCCCCAGCTCCCATGGGCCGAGATCGACTGGCAACGGGTGACGGCTGCGCGTCACGGCCGGCCCTACCCCAGGGACCCGTCCAACCGTCACCGTTGACAGCAAACTCCACCCCCTCTACCGGCCCTATTGCGAATCAGACAACGTTCCCGGGAGCGCAGCAGCACTTCCGGTAGCGCCGAATCTGGCGCGAGCGCTGCCTCCGGATCCAGCCGTGCTCAGGCTGCGAGCACGCCACCTCCCCCACCCCCACCTCTACCCAGACTGAGACCAAGGTCCCCGCCTCCCCCTCAGCAGCAGACATAGAGAAGACATGTCTGCTCGCCTCCAGTTCAGAGTTGAAGTGTCACAGAGATACAGTGCCTCCAGACACCCTAGCGCGGGTGGTGGTCCTGCTCCCACGCCGCTTATTCCGCCTAGTGGAGAATGGTTGTCCCCACCTCCTCAGGTGTCTGGATCGGCGTCCACTCGATCTGGCCCCCGACAGACAGCCAAAACCGCCTCAGGACGTCGTTCGGCGGCCTCGTTCACCTCTATTGAAATTGTGGCTGAAGTCCAGCGGCCAACCCAAGCCGTCAGTTTAGAAGCTCAGTTGGTGCAGCCCAGTTGGGGGTAGCCCCTCCTGCACCAGCTAAGCATCGCTCCCGATCCACTACTCGTAAACCCACCCCTTGCCGACATTCCCTTGGGCCACCGCCGTTCCTTCGTTCTCGTCCCGATCCCATCAGGGAGCGTCTAGTACTAGATGCCATACCTCCCAACAGCAGGAGTCCCAATACCTTTTCCCATCACAAGCGACTCCTGGGGAAGCCCCGGGACGAGCTAGCCGCGCTACCTCAGACCTTAACAGATCTTCCGGTGCCGCATCGGTTGGTTCCGAAGATTTGGCTTCTAGCCTAGAGCGAGCCCTGTGCATGCGTCAAAATGTTTAGTACAAAGGCTCCCTTCACTTTAGGCTAATCTACGTTCGCTCATATGCTACTTTAATTATTTGTCGTAAGCAAATGTGTGCAGAATAATTAATGCGCGTAATAATGCTAGCAACACTTAGGCTTACTTTAAGACAAGTCAACCTTTGACCTGAAACGTAGTTAGAGTGTGAAACAGGCGCCTGCTCACTTTCAAGTAACTCACTGAGGATAAGTACGTAGATTTTCGCGCAGTTTAATGAATTAAGTAGGGACACTGAATACATGAACTTAACTTAAACTACACTAAAGAAGGCAGCTTATGATTAATCCACGTAGGCTGTAAATATTTTGAGTACATCATTAAATGATACGTCTGCTGTTGTTTAGTAATTCCTTAGCGAATGGTAATGATTCCGTTGCTTTTTCAGGGAATCTGGATACAATGTGGCTACGTCTATGCAACAAGAGCCAAGGAAGATAATTGCCAAGGACGACGAAAAGTTGAAAAGGAATTCTCAACAAAGAACAATATACTGACACACTAATTTTTGTTATAATTGTTGCATTAATAGTGAACACTTTGTGCATTTATCAACGTTCGTCTATTAAATCAAAATGACAAACTTAGTCAATTACTTTATGGATCAAGCAAGAGAAAGCACATGATATTTTAATTATCAAATCAAATCAAATCAAATCAGAGCAAATCAAAATAATTTAAGTTTCAGTTTGAGTTTCAGGCGTTGCTAGTTCATAATACTCTGACGTGTGAGTACAAATAATCATAACTTTATGCATCATATTATGTCTCAGGTATGGAAAATGCAGTTTTTCGAATGAACTGAAACTGACACTGAAACGCCGACTGGAATTAAAACTGAAACGGAAATTATTTTGCAACATCGACTGAAACTGAAATTTAAACTATTCTGGGAGAAGACCTGAAACTAAAACTGAAACAATGGACCGCCGGCTGGAACTAAACCGAAACTGAAACTAAAATCGGTTACTGAAACAACACTAGGTCTAGGTTTAACAATTTAAAGGAGCACTGCGGAAGTTGCAAGCCTCAGTGAGGCCGCACCTTCCATTAGGGTCTGATACGAATAAATATGTCCACATGAGGTGTAACCATTAAAGGTGCACTGTGGAAGTTGCAAGTCTCAGTGAGGCCGCACCTTCCATGCTTCCATTACTAGGTCAAAATATGTCCAAATGAGGTTTAACTACTGATATTTCAGACGCTGAAACGGACTTAAGCTAAAACTATTTTGGGATGAGACCTGATACTGAAGCTGAAACTATTTTAGGCGACCGACTGAAACTACAGCTGAAACTAGACTGAAACTACAACTGAAACTGAAACTAGATTGGGTAAAGACCTAAAACTCGGACTGAAACTGGTTTCAATCTTTTCTCAAAACGTGAAGATTTGAAGGTTTTAAGCGGTTTTTAGTTAATAATACTCTGACGTGTAAGTAAAAATAATCATAACTTTATGCATCATATCAGAGTTGGCGCCGGGTCCGGGTTCCCGCGGGCCGGACCGGGTCGGGGTCCAACTTTAGGACCCACGGGTCCAAATTCAGGTCCGGATCCAAAATACTGAATTAAACTTTATTTTGTTACATTTAGGGATGTTAAAACATTACAATTTGTTGTAGGTTGGTTGAACCGGTGTGTTAGGCATTGACATGCAATGTTTCGTTGTCTAGCAGAGGTCTGGTGCACTGCGGAAGTTGCAAGCCTCAGTGAGCCCGCAACTTCTATTAGAGCCTGTTACGTCAAAATTTGTCCAAAGGAGGTTAAACCATTAAAGGTGTACTGCGGAAGTTGCAAGCCTCAGTGAGGCCGCACCTTCTAGGGTCTGTTACGTCAAAATTTGTCCAAATTAGGTTTAAACAATAAAGGTCCACTGCGGAAGTTGCGAGCCTCAGTGAGGTCGAAACTTCTATTAAGATCTGTTACGTCAAAGTGTGTCCAAATGAGGTTAGACCATTAAAGGTGGACTGCGGAAGTTGCAAGCTTCAGTGAGGCCCATACGTGTGCTTGGAGGGTGGGGTTGGGGGGGTTTTCACCCCCCCCCCCAGACATGAGCTCACCCCCCTAGAGGGGTCCCTCACCCCCCCCCCCAGAATCCGGAGTTTTTCCGGTAAAAAACCTGGTTTTACTTAGTTTACATTTCTTCTGTCAAATCACGGCGGCAACATCAGAGAGCCACATGATATAAGGATATTCTTTAAAAATTCATTGCTGGCGCAATGTAAGTCGTAGCAACAATACCTTTATATCGTTGGATTGAGCTCAGCTTGAACTTTATGATTATGTAATTTTTACTCACTTTTGCTGGACTCGCTTTAACGAAATTTTGAAACAATTTTTCGAAATAGCTTACTTTCAAACTTTAAAATACCACATATATCAGGTGAAAGACGCCTAGGCGGTTCTGAAAATCTACAGGAAAAATTTTTCCTTAGAGCGAGTCGCGAATAATAACCAGTCAAAGCTTCAAAAAGCTTCAAAGAAAATGGAATTCAAATGGAAAATGAAATTTTTGGAATAAAATGCTTATTTCTCAACCGATTATTTCGTTCTTGCGTCTATCGATGCGTCTTGGGTGGGATGGGTAAAAGTTTTTTGAAAGAATGAGCCGAATAGCTTGAACGGTCCGAAAAATTCCCCAAAAAACCGATATTTTAAAATTTTTAAAATTTCATCTCGCTGCAAAATGGCTTTATGGGGTGACGACGTATATTTAGTTCACTGGGGGCCTTTACAGATTTTGTACACACATTTTTGCGTCAGACTAACTTTCGAGATCTGTTCTATTACCTCTCCTGAACTATACTTGTTCTAAATGTAGAACTTTTGTCATGCCATACCCTAATACTATGTAAGTGATAAGTTTTGCAATGATTGAGGCCATATCTCAGTAAAGCTACAAGTGTGTCGCGTTTCTACATATGGTCTTAAAAGTTAACTGCTTTTGTCTTTTGTTCAACTTTTTCTAAATGAGAACGTTAACCCAGATGCAACTATGGATAACTAAGTGGGGGTGTGTGCTAGAGTTGGATGAATGTTTATTTTTCCATTTTCGTAATTTTTTCCTTCGTTGAAACCATCTGCATCCGAAATTAAAATTCATTTAGTGTGATTTTTAATTAAATCTGTTTAAATTGATTTCAATTTAGTTTTAAACATGAAAACCTAACCTATATTCAAAGATAAATTAATATACACGTTCTTTAGTTTGGTAATTCTAAGCTCGTAATATCAAAGATGTAAAATTTATTGGGAGAGAAATGCAAAGGTCATTAAGAAGTGGCCCCTCTCTTTTTCCTTCTGCAAACAATCTTCAACTTGCCTAGTTGGGTGCCACTTAAAGATTAATCAAGTGTGAAAAGAGTCATTAAGTCAGTTCCTCCCCACAAAATTTACAAGAGCCCAGTAAACATATTACCGTATGGAAGTTAGTGTGTAACATATGAATTAACATAATCTGAACCATGTTTACTAAACGTCGTTATCACAGTGAAATCTTTCCCTAGAAAATTTTCACCCCGGAAAATTTCACCGGTGAAATTCCCCCTCCCTCGACAAACCTTTGAAATGGTTCATTTACTGAGTTTCGTTTTCTATTTTATTTTCAGCCTACTACAAAGAGTTAAGCGTTGCTTATCTCATTTCCATGCACCCGGCTTATATACTGAGCATCCGGGTTCTGCGGCTCCTAGCTCTGCGCCCGGAGGACAAAAAAGCCATTCCCGTTCGTTGATTGAATCTTCTAGCTTTCCTGGCCTCGGAGATTTGGAGACTGGTGACCGGATGGTGCCTGACGACTACGATTTTCGAAGCCTACCAAACAGATTGGACATCGGGAGATTGGACCGTTTGTCTGCTGCAACAGTTTCCGATAACGGAAGCGTCCCCTGAAGAGCTTTTATAGCGAGTGAGCCTGCACAATTGCGTACTGTAGCTACTGGTGGGCCAAAAGGACCGAGGTAAAGTTCAGGACGAGACCGTGTACCCTTGGAAATCTGGAGGTAAGAGAGAGAGTGGGGAAGAGGGAAGTTCAGCTTTTTCACTCCGGATGGAAAGTAAAGAATTGACCCGGGCAAGGATCGACCATGTCCGTTCTACACTGCAGTGAGACATGTTTACCACTACATCACCGGGCCATCAACTGAGATCCCATGTATATCAAGCTTATCAATCTTTCCTGCTTCTATTGGAAAAGTAATATTTTACAGTCTCAGAACAGTTGTGTTGTCTTAAATAACTGCTTTTGTCTTTTGTTCCACTGTTTTAAATGAGAACGTTAACCCAGATGCAACAGTAGGTTACTAAATGGGGCGTGTGTGCTAGTGTTGTTCCTAGAGTTGTTAGTTTTTACAGATTTCCTTACACTGGGTTCTCAGTGGGGGGGGCGGGGTCTGTCGTAAGTGCACATATATAATAAATGATGTCTGGAGGCAGGCTGACACATAAGAGTGTGACGTTTGTCGGTTGATTACTAAAGGCAATCATTGAAAGCAGAAGGATATTCGATTCAGCATTTCAGCATCCCTGGAAGCGTTTTCCCGATAGAGATATGGGGATAAAGTTCAATTGATCAAGTTACTAGCTAGCAAGTTATCAATTTTAAAAGCTTATTGGTTCTGCTTGGTTGGTGTAAAAAGTTTATTAGATAGAAACAAGCTCTGGTTGGCAGTAGGTATTGCACATTGCCTATATAAACTTTGATTTAATGGTTGGTTACCTTAGGTTTAGTTTTGCACGGCTAACTTTTAAACAATAATGTATATCCTTGCACAGGATACCTTTGGCTAAAATTGGCGCAAAAATCAACATAGTCTAGGCTCTGCTCAGACAAGGTTAGATCTATTGTTCGGTTTGACTGGTTCTTGATGTTGATTTCCGTTCACAGCTGTTTTAATTCACCCACCCATAGGAGGGAGTCGAATAGACATTTCTGGCTACTACAGGGGACCCTACCCTATACATCTGTTCTGACCAAAGAAATTTTGATACATTGTATGGAAGGGAGGGGGTATTATCCTTGCTTCATTTCACAGTTTAGCCCAGGTACATAAAAGAAAGGGTAACCTGGCTATTAGGCTTATTGTTTCCTTGGAGATTTAGGGAAGCGGGTCTTGATAAGATCGGCCGAACAGTTTTTGGTCGCAAAACCACCACCTTTCATCCTTCGCACGTCTCCAGGAAGCTAAAAACGTGCTCTTTTATGGCTGAAGAAAGTTGTGTCAGAGATAAAAACCAATGTTCCGTATCTGAAACCTTAGCATAGAATAAGATTGCTCTAATATTTAGTAGTTAGATTTTCAATGGATATCTTTTCTACTGTGGCGAGTCAGAAGCGTTAACCGGCATTAATTTAATAATAGAGGCATGGCTGTTTTTCGTGCACGTGGGTGGTAACGGAATAATTCCTTCTCCGGTGTGTGTTATTCAGCGTTATTAATGTTAAGAATATTCTGATTGTTGGCACATGGTTTTGAAACAGTCTGCCTAGGATTACACCCATTTTCGAGCATTTTAATAATTATTTTAAAACTTAATGCGTATCAGTAGCATATAAACAATCGTTGATTTTTCGCATTTATTTACTTTACCTACGCATGGAAACAGGATTGGTTGAATGTTGAAAGCGTTTCTGAAAGATTGGATCACAAGGATTTTATTAGGATGAGTATTCAGTGTTGGCTCTGGTTTCGCCATAAATATTTATTCGCCTACTTACCTTTCCCCTCTAGAAGTAAAAGAAAATATTCACAGTGAATGAAATCATTAACACTTCAGAAATCCAAAAACGGTCTGGCTTGAGGTTGGTACTGAACGCGTAATCTTCGATAAAGCTGATTTTACACGCTCAACTGATCAAACCGATAATCGATAAACTGGATTTCTCTTGAATCTTTCACCTGACTCAATGCAAAGATGTAAATGAGCTATCACCACCACCTCATTTTTACGTTGACTGTAACTGTCGCAAGTAACTGTATGTAGCATTGTCGAAGCCTAAAGCATTGCTGAGATAGTTTTGGATTATTACAGTAGCCTGCTCCTCAGAATGTAGCAAAATCTTGAAGTAGGCTAAAAGATGTACCAAATCGCTGCTAAACCGGTTAGCTTACTGAAATCATTGAAAGCAGGAAGTTTTTTTTAAACTCTAACAAAATAAGATAGCAGAAATATTGAACTGTTAACGCTACAATGCAAGTTGAATTTCACGTTTAGCATCAAGTATCAAAGTCAAAATTCTGTTGTTTATATTTTTTCGCAAATTAAAACCATATGAACTTGGATAATGTCCAACTCATAACCTTGAATTGGTTGGCTGGTCAGACCTCAAACCAGGTGCAGACTTCCTAGCTAGATTTAATGCATAGCTTAAAAAGATTTTATTAACTTTCCATGCCTGAAATTTTCATGTCAATGCGGTAGCGGTAGTTGGCAAAAACGTTTGACGTAACAGTCTAGAAATTTAATGCACGCCTTTGGCTCTGAGCTTGGAGAGATTTCGCTGAAGGTGGCTCACGAATTTCAGCCCCAATCTAACCTGATTCTTCTGCTCCGTAGAATTTGACTACCAAGTCCCTCCCAACCCAAGCCTGGACTTCCTTCCTAGAACTCTTTTATTTATACTTTTCTTGGGTTTTCAATTGAGCTCTTTCTCCTAGTTTCCTCCGTTTTCTCCTCCATTTACCTGCTGGTCTACCTTTGAATTAGGTTTTTCGTTAACTTATTTTCCTCTCATACGCACCGGGTGTTTGCCTTAGGATATTTTCTTTCATGCTTATTCATATTTTAACGACATCCCTTTTCCTTCACTGTGGTGCGGATCGTCTAATTAGAATCGGCTTGGTCCCCAGCCTCTGAGCAAATCGAAATCTTAGTTCACATTTGAGCCAATGTTCTTATTATGTTGTACCCTATTAAAAAGACCGACTAAAGACTGAGTGATTTGTTGTGTAACAGGTTTTGAATTAAACTCAACTGTAAACAGCAGCACTTATCGTTTGACTAGCGTTGTTCACAATCACCCCGATATCGAAAAACAGATTGTTTTGTGGGTACAAAATTTGCACAGTCACATTTTATAATGACTTCCCATACGTCATTTTAAGTAATCATTACCAATAGACTTCTTAGTTACCTACGTAATTGTGACTGTAAGTAACCAGTTACAACTGGCTTGACTTGATTATTTCATCAGGTACAGTCATCAGCCTTTTTGAGGGAACAAGTTTGTTTCGGATTTTTACCAAATAAATGTGTTATATTTAGTAAATATCGGCTACGTTTACGTAACGCCTAGGTGCCGGTTAGCACGATAGAATGTTATCGTTATTGCTGTAAATTGTGCCCCATGGGCCGTAATTGTGTCTGCAGATCCTATGTAGAAGATTCCTTTGCAGCGTTTCTGTTTCATCAATAATTAGCAAGCGGCAGACTTAGAAATTTTATCGAGTCAGCTTACAAATGCCGAATATACTAAAATTATTTGTCATATTTTTCACAGAAAATTCCTCAGGTCGAATTGTTATTATTAGATTATTATTCTTCAGTAATAAACAATATTTACACAATTTGGCAATGCCCCCTTTTGTTGCAAAAGACTTTTCAATTATATAATTTGCAAGAAATATTTTATAACAAACGCAAGTGCTGAAATCAGAAACTAGAACCACCGTGGGGGAATGGCATCCCCAAAGACCTACAAAAATTTGTAGACCCCCCAGCGAGAAGAATAGAAGGACAGACCCTCTCGTCCAGAAGCAAAAAGGGGCGATTTTTCCTAAACGCTGACCATATTTTAGTAAATTTTAGCGATTTTTTCAAAAAGTTTGCTAAAATATTGTCATTTTTACTAATTTTTGGGCACGTTAAAGAGTCCCAATTTTTGCTAATGTTGGGACAGATTTTTGGAATTTTTAAAGGATAAACCCTTCCTCAGGTTCGTGATATCCCAACCCCCCCCCCAGAATAGAACTGTATGGCTATATATAGAATATGGCTTGAACTGTATTTTTCACTGTACTGGACAAGATCCACCACTGTGCTACGGAGGCTAACATATTGGTTGCATTAGGAGTTGCAATATACAAATTAAAGGTATATGTGCTCCTGCTCAGTAGTCTTTTGGCGAAAATAAAGAGAAGCTTTTTCTGTCTCACTGTCTCAACTGCAATTATTAGGTGGAAAAGTTTTTGAAGTGCTAATAATTTTTCTAGAGTGAATATTTCACACAGGTTTGGAGGCACTCGTCAGAATGCAGTACAAGATAATTATTGTCACATTGTTTCTGAAACAGTCAGTCTTTCTAGCTCCCTCTCTCTTCAAAGGCTTATTCAGGTCGCTTCTTTGTGACGCAATGACGTCATCGTTTTTTGCATGGCTACGTTCATCGCCGCAAGATCGCACAGCGCGTAGGTGGGAAGAGCACAAACTGTCTACGATAATTCAAGTCTTTTTGTGAGATTACTTCTGGTTTGAGGAGTTCCAGGGGAAAAATATCATATCCACTTCAAAATTCGACTAAGCTGATGAAGTTGAGTTACTTGACCCTTTAAACTGACGTTTGAAAATGATCTCATTAATATCAATTTGGAGTGGCACTTTTAAGGCCACGGCCCATCCTACCAATTTCCCCCAGTGTTCAAAGCATTTTAAACTTGATGACTAATCGACACTAAAGTTTGCTGTGTTCTTGACCACGCTAAATTATTCGTTTAATGATTTGATTCGGATCATAGATTCTTTGTATGGCAAGGAGACTGAAGTGTCAATAGCATGAAGGCTACTTAAAAGAGTTACCACAATTTACAATTACATGTTTCGATCGGGAATAAGTGGCATTGGAGTGGGGCGTTCAGAAAAAAACAAGTGGCATATGGTCATGGTGTATAAAGTCCTCCTGTTAATTTTAAGAGACAGTTGGATTCACCAAGGGAAGCCGAACGCTTTCAGTCGTCGTTTCTCGAAGATATACTCTTTTTCTTAGCTCTGCTACGATGCATACAATGAACTAAATCCTAACTATAAGCTTACCACAGACAGAGTTTTTGTTCCCGTTGATCTGGCCTCCTCTTGGTCTCTCCTCAAAAAAAAGGTCAAAAACTGTATTTCACGAAATCTGAAAGATGTTCAGATATTAGACAATGTACCCATACCAAATTTTAAAATTTCAAAAATTTTGACCACTGGTGGTAAGCTGTCAAATGAGAAAGACCCTTTCACTGTCCTGGTCAACTTTTCTGAATTCAATGAGCTTTCAAGTATCAACGGTCAACGACCGACCAAATTATTTAATACAAAGAACGGTTTTCAGTTTTTGGTTCATTCGTTGCAATTCTGGAAAATTTCTTCGTAAGATAAGTTCAAAATTTTATATACTTCAACAAAAAGAAAGCTGCACAACATATATTATAGAGGAACTGTTAAAACAATGTCTAACAGTGACAATGAAATCTGCCATATTCAACGAAAGCAGTTTTTGTCCATTAAATGAACATTTAAACGTAAAGACTTAAGGTTAGATTTCCTGGCTGCATTTTTAATTTTATTTATTATTTATTTATTATTTAATATTAATATTACCAATTTAACGGTGCATTTATTTGGTGGCATGTTGTCAAAAAGTCAGACAAATTTTCTCAACTTAATTCCGCGGGGACTTTCCGCTCCAGTCGATCCCTGCGGAATCCTGCCCGACTCGAAATCTTAAGATTAGCGACAGTCACTTTAAACCTATTTACTTTAAATCTATGCCTGTGTCGGTTCTACGTGCGTAAGCTGCAGGTATTTAGCATAATATTATGTGCGTTAATTAACAGATTTTTGAGACTACAAGAACGCCTTATAAGAGGGATTAATCCTAGTCTAGAAATAGCTGATATATACCTGGCTCAGTGGCTTCAATCTTTCTTATCAATATAGAGTGCCCTAAGGTCCTTTTCTAATACATATCAGACCTGATAAATTCAGTGCCCACATTTAATACATGGGATTCTGATGAGATATAGAGAACAGGTAATGAGTTTTTCGCAAAAGATATACCTAACCTACATACATTAATGAATAGTGGATCATTTGTATTACAGACTTAATTGTTTGTCCTGTATCTAAAGAGTTCGATTTTTCCAGCATACTGTGCTCTACTTTAAGCAAACGAGAGCACAGAAATGCTCGACTGGAAATTTGCCTGTGACAAACCCTTACATGTGATTTCTTAGTTGACCTTAGCCAACAATTTATCACCTATCAAAGTCTTGTTTCTGACCCAGTTGCCTGTGATAAATTGCTAAGGTCTGATTTCTGAGTTTGAAATGGTTTGGTTGTCCTAGAGCACTCAGAAACAACACGGTGTAAAGGCGTAGATATCTGTGCAGAATTAGGTGCTTTTGAGTTGTTAACATACCGCAGAGATTTTTTTGTTAAATTATTCACTGCTATTTAATCGTTTTGGCAGACATTTTGACAACCTTTTTTTGATTTTTTGCGCTTAATCTTTCTTTCTTCCTTTCAGCCTTATATATTGTAGGTAATGTAACTTTCCCTTGTTTCAATTAAAAACTGGGTGTCACTGGAATTTTCAAGAGATAATTTTTCAGTAGCAAGCAGGAAATTAAACACAGCTCAGTAGTTCAGTTAGTCTAATGTCATTCATTCAGTTTACCTATAGTTAGGATCTTGTTTTGCTGTTTCTGTTGCATATCGAGGTCTAATAGCCAGAAAATGAAAAATTGAAAAATGTGAAATCCCAGTTTCTAACAAGCTTATGGTGGTTGTGATTTAATCATTTCTTTGGATAGTTATATTTCCTCAACTGTAAACGGTGCTAAGCCTTTAGCTGTTCCCAACATGTTTTTATTCTTGCGATTTGACTCATTCACGGGTTTGCTGATTTGTTGCGGTCAGTTCAGATTCTTGTATTGTTTATAAGCTAATTCGGTAAAATAACACGTTGCACGGGGTTAGAACGGTCAGGTATAATGTAAAAAACACAAATTTAAAAATTTTGAGTTTTTAAAGTTTGGGAGACCAAAGGAACCAAATTCTTTTTGTCAGCTACTCCGCTGAAAAGTTGTTCGTAGTTATGTTTTGGAGCGCTGAGCATGAATTTGAAAATAGTTTTTTGATTCAGCGTTTTTGTAATATGTGGGTGAGAAGATAAAGTTGTATCCATAAGGTGAGACTTTCTCTCTTGTCTACTAGTGCAAAGTGCAAAGTGCAAAGCTAAAGTGCATGATTGCATGATTTGCTCAATGCAGATTCGTGCTCAGTGACCCAAGAAAACATAGATATAAATATATACGTATCTTTTCAGCAAGATTGGGGTTGAAATCTGTTTAATTTTCCTTGTCTCCTTCAAAACCACAGAAAATAAAAATTTTTAAATTTCATGATTTTTAAATTTTTTATTATAATCACCTTCCAGGGTGCACTCATAAATAAATTTGAAGTAAATGATCGAAAGACAAAGGTTAGGGCTGGGAGCGGGCAAAGCGCTTGTGAGTCGGCCTATGTCGTTATATATAATTTTCGGGTCTTGTCTCGATTCGATTATCCCCCCACACTCAAAATCCTTAATACTTGACCAAGTGAGCTAACATTTGGTATAGGTATGTTTTCGACTACACTGCGCTCAAATATCGCAACGTTTTTTCGATTTCTAAGGGGGGGGGGACCAAGGCAAACCGAAAAATTTTTTGTCTCCGATTTTGCTGAAAAGTTGTATATAAGGGTTTTCAGGGTCGTAGAATACGAATCTGAAGTCCGTTTTCGATTCAGCTTTTCTGTAGCTCAGTATAAGCTAAAGATTTAAACTTATAAACTTAAACTTATTTAAACTGAGCTAGCAAAGTACTGAATCGAAAAACGGACTTCAGATTCGTGTTCTACGACCCAGAAAACCCCTTCATACCTACAACTTTTCAGCAAAATCGAAGACGAAGATTTTGTGGTTTTCCTTTGGTCCCCCCTTAAAAATCGAAAAAAAATCGAATTTCGCGAAATCGACAATTTTCGCGATATTTAAAGTCAGCGTAGTCGAAAACATACCTAATATCAAATTTTAGCTCATTTTGTCAAGTTTAGGGATTTTGAGTGATGGGGGTAATCGAGACAAAACCCTAATTTTGATTGTTCAAAAGAACTACAGCACTACAAAACCTTTCCTTAATAACTTGCAGATTCACTGTTCTGAATTAAGGCAAACCCTATATATAATTCTGTGTCATGAAAATCTCGAATAGACTATTTGCGCGGTATACCGTATACCGTTGTAAGCCGGATGCTTTCTGAAGGCCGGAGGATAATCATTCTAGCATAGGATGAGAACTGACACTTAGTTAATACATTGTAGCTTCTTTTACGCATTTTTTGTGTCAAGTAAACTGTTTAAAGTGAAGTAATGTGCGCAGATTGTGACGTGTTTTCAGGCGCGAGCAGCTTTTATCGCACGCATTAGCTTTTGTTTTTAAAGATCCTGAAGATGTTTTCCTTGATTCTGAAAATGCTCGGGGAACAAGCGAGGATAAAACAGTTGACTCACAGTGTACATATTTCGGTATTTTGTATTTTGCATGTTGAGTCTGCTATAAATTATGACCTAATTATTTTGTAAACTCACATAAAGTAGGATTCCTATCTAATTAAGTGTTAGCGTATCACTCCAGAGAATATGTTTTAATTCGAAGATCAGACTAAACCTATGTATTGCCATTTCTCAGTTGTACGGGGGAAAACAAAGACTTAGTAGGTGTGAGATTATTTGTAAGTCATGCCTCGTGATCAGAGGCTACAGTGATATCAAGAGTACATAATAGATAAGAGTAAGAAACTCTTACGCTAGCATGTACAAATTATGTAAGGTATGCTCGGTTCATTAACTCGGGACCCCCCCCCCCGAAAGTTCCGGGGGGGGGTCCCACTTTGCACTAACTACACGCTTTCATATAAGCGTGTGTCTGCTCGCTGATTGGCCCGTTAGCCTTAATGT
>JASAND010022947.1:0-17672 GCA_030248195.1 Trissonchulus latispiculum
TCGCTTTCTAGAGATACCATCTTCCTCGAAGTTACTTCTGTTTCTAGTTCTAGATTCCTATCTTACCGAATCCGTGTTTATCATTACCGTTCTCGTTCTATCAAATCGTCTTGCATATCATAAAAATTTGGAACTCTTTCATTCGCTGAAATCGGAGGACTGGTGCTTTTGTCTGGAACAGCATCAAAACTGTTGTTTCCGATTTCTTGTCAGATCCAGTGGTCTCTTATGACCCTCGTAAAGCCAATGCCGTATTCGTCAAGTGGCCGTCTCAGTTCTGAGAAATGTTAATGCACCACTAATCTCTCGGCCATTCCTTTGTGTGTACCTCCGGCCAAAGGATACGTCTGGGCAACTGGGCGAATAAAGAAGTTTCATTTGTACTATCCTGGCTTTAGCTGGATACAACTTGTATGGATGTTCCCTAAGTGATGTCGCTCATGAGTTGTATTACGAAACGATGACACGATGTTATCCATTGAAAGCCTTGTTGGACGAATTTCTGCTGCATCGTGATTTTACAGAAATGATCTACTCCAACTTCAAGACTGCCAGCTACAGTCCATCCAAAGGAGTTCAATGGAAGGCATCTCCGATGTCCTCGAGCTGGCGGATGAGGGTAAGCGTTCCCATTTCATCCATTACGCAGCCGATACTTCCTAATTTAGTGCGGTCAGTGCGGCGTCAATGTTGCTTGTCAGAGACGGCGTTCCTGGAATAGAAACTGGACTCGTTTCGGCCGACTAAGTTCTTCCCGACTCTGATGAAGTTATATTATGTTGTGAGCCCTCAATTTTATTCCCTGGCAGTGTCTGTGTCTCCTGCAACCGGTGATACATTTCAGTGTACCTCTGAAAACATGGATCATGTCCAGTGGTCGATGTTATCAATGACCAAACCCGAGTTAGGTCGCTAACCCGGGTTATCTCTGCTATCTTTAACATGGGAAATAAACCCGGATTAACGACTTAACCCGAATTTAGGCATTGATAATATCGGCCCCAGAAGACCGGACGTGGGCCTAATTACCAGCGACGCTTTCCTGATCGGAAGTTTTCTTAGTTTCAATCTTTCTTTCCTTGTCCGCACTTGCCCATAAACTGGAATCAGGCTCTGTCTGTGTTTGCGTTGGCTATTGCCGTCTTTCTTGTCCGATTACATCCAGCTTCCTGACTGTTCCGAATTCTCTGTTTCTGTTCTGGCAGAATCCCAATGTCGTTAGTTGAAACCTATTAACGTCCAGCATTCTGTAGGCATAGTAACCATCAATTGTTTCCATTGATTGATGAAACTTTACTGGGTTCCCGTCTTACTAACTTTCTAGTCTGGATCTTCGAAGCTGGTGTAAATGTTGGTCAGCGAGATATGCTCTCTCGGAGACATAATTGGGAGCTCTTTTCTCATTTTTTTCCAAACTGAGATTTATTCCAAATGGTCCTCAAGTTCTGCTAGTTTGCATTTTGAGCATCTATAAGTCCCTGCTGTCCTTCGGTGCATTGCCAGAATTCGCAAGCATTAAAAGCTGCTGCCTCTCGTTTTCAGGTACTCGACAAGAAAACCATCTTTGTCGGTGGTTGCCACGGCGATGATCAGAATCCTGAACGCCTTTGTTTTGGTTATATTTATTTTAATCACACGGCAATTTCGGCTTTATGGCGCATCAGGATAATCCTTTTCCCGAGCCGCCGATATTTACATTTTGAGCTGCCCTCTCAAATGGGCCTTATGGTTACAAACGTCCAGTGCCAGATAATCCGAAACCAATAAAGTCTCGACATTAGGCGCAAGGACGGTCACTTTTCTAAGCAGGGTATTGTTAAGGTGCATTCATAGCTCCAGACGCAAGCAGACGCGCGTAGACGCGCGTCGACGCGCGTAATTAAGCGTCTGAATGCGTTCGTGAGCATGAATACACTACAAATATTTTTAAACGGTTAAAACGGCATGTTACAATCAGAGGCGTCTACGCGCGTCGACGCGCGTCTCTCTGCGTTCGCGACTATGAATGCACCTTTACAATTGCCCTTAACTCCGAAGCTCAACAGGTGTCTGACCGAAACTTCGTTTGGATAATCATATGTCTTTTTTAGTGAAACGTTCCATTTAATTTGCAAATGTTATTTCTTGTTTTGTATCTTTTGAGCTTCCCTCCCCCAGCCCTAACTTTTGATTTTTTGACCAATAACTTTGAAATTGCGTGTGGGCGCATACTGGAAGCTGGTTAATTCAAAAACTTAAAATTTTAATTTCAAATTTTTTCACTTACATGTTAAGCTTACACTTGTAGCTTATACTGAGCTAACGAAAAGCTGAATCGAAAAGCGGATTACAGAGTCTTGCTCAACAGCCCTGAAAACATCTGTTTGCAACTTTTCAGCAAAATTTTTTCAAAAACCTTTTGGTTCCCTTGGCCATTAATTACCAAACTAAAATTTAAATTTTTTAAAGTTTTTGTATTCACCAGCCTCCAGTATGCAAATCTAATGTATGCCTCGGCTAAGTTACTGTATGCTCCATTAAATTTGACTGGCCTAATTCAATTAACGAAAACTACAAAAGACATTTGTAGAAATAATGATAAGATGTAACCTGTACTTTCTATATCGTTTGTATTTATCATCTACAAAGGTGAATCCTGTACCTGTCGTTTCTAATGAACTTTTCCAAGTCAGCTAGCTCCTGGCAGATCGCCAGAAACTGATAGATCAGTGAACAGAATTTTCTCGCTACTCTCAAGCTCGACAAACATTGTGGATACGTTTTTGAGCTTCAACATTTAAACATAATGAGACTGTACAATTAAGTAGTAGGTTTGTTGAAGAACAATCACCCGTTATTTTACAGTTCATATTTACAAACATTAACACGACTATCGTGCGCAACTCTCTTGTTTTGTAATGTACTCCTGATTTTTGTTCAGACACGGCTGTTCCTATCCCATTATCAGTTTCAGTTTAAATCAACTCAACCAATATAAAGGGTTCATTGGTTACATACCTTTCCTTGCCATCAGTGTGAAAATGGTGCCGGACTAATTTTCTAATTCACAACCTTCACGAGATGAAGTAAAATATAATTAACAAAATACCAAAGCCAAAGGGATTAAATTACTAGAAAGGAAAGACAACAGTTAATGATCCACAGGGCTATTCATTATTTGCACCGGTGGATCAATGAGCCTTTAATGGGCACAGGAAAACAAGTATTAAGTCCGAGTTGACAGAGTAAATTAAATTCAGTTTGGATACCAAGAGGGATTTTGCCTTGGCTCGGCGATGTAGCAGGGGAAGCTGATAATTTGCTTTTTCAGTTAGAATTTATTCCAGTCCAGACACTTCCCCTTCTCCCTTTTCCCAGTGTGAAAATCAGAGAATAGCTACATAAAAGAGGAATAGAAGAGATCTAATTTGCTGCCAGGAAAAATTTGGCTGTCACCTCTTCCCTTCGTCACAGAACCTGGTAGGAAGAATAGGACCCTATGTTTGACCAGCTGCAGCCAGAGGTACTAACATATGTATCAGTAAAACAACTAGCTCACACTTTCGTAATTTGAATTAAGTTTTTTATTTTACTGTTCATTTTACAAAATTTATTTATTTTACAAAAGTCACCTGTTTAGAATGGGTGTAAACTGAATATGCATAAATAATGAGAAAAATAGATAAAACAGCTGTGTTGTCATAGATATGTGTCAAGTATTGGTTAGCCGAGATTTATGATACATTTTGTTCAACTGCCGGCTAATTATAGCAAGTTTTTCAGTTCTGAAATCTGAAGTATGAAAAACCAAACATTCCTTCTCTCCTCACACCAGAAGTGTGCGGAAAGTCTAGTAGACAAAGAGTAAAGGAAGAACTCTAATTCAAAGAATGACAATTTGAAGCAGCGTATAGATGGTGGGAATGTGACTTCTCTTCATTCATAAAGCTTCTCTAGTTCTCGAGTTTTCAAGTTGCAAGTTGCAAGTCTCAAGTCTCGAGTGCGGATTTCAAGTGTTTCATAAACAATTTCCGCAAAAACCTGGGGCCAGTTTCATAAAACTTCTCTAGTTGCGGAATCCGCAACTTGAGGCCTCAAGTACTCGAGACTTGACATCTCAAGTGTTGCATAAAATCTCAAGTTCTCAAGTTGCAAGTTCTCGAGTTGCAAGTTCTCGAGTTCTCGAGTTGCGGAAACGTTTCCACAGTAAAGTCTAGTGCATGTTTCATGAAAGTTCTCTAGTTCTCGAGTTGCAAGTCTCGAGTAGCCTGCAAGTTCTCTGGTCAAATTTGACCAGAGAAGTTGCTTCTCGAGTTCTCGAGTAGCTAATAAGCGACTGCTGAGTCAACAGGCAGTCACACAGCCTGACAAGTATTGATTTATTTAAAAACAACCCTATGCTTCCATTATTTTCAACGCCATTACCCAGCCATTTTATTCCTATTTGCTTAATTGCTTAGTTAGATTTAATGCCTATATTGAAATCGTAATTTATTTTGAGGGTATAAATGTATGCGGTCCACTCATCAGAAATGTCCCACATATGCACTTGGAACTTTGGCACACGCAGCCACCAATTGATCTAAAGAGGCTTCATAAAGAACGAACAAAATCTTGGAAGGACTGGAAGAATATTAAAGCTGAATTAATTAACTTGCTCTGGATTATTGTATGTACCATTCTTGTCCCACATCTCTACTGGTCCGGCAGGACCGGGAAATTTTATTGAAATGAAACGCATACACACGGTGAGCTGACTGGGGAGATGGCTGGATGCACTCCCCGCTTCGCAGCTCAAAACACGAAAGTTCCAAACTTCTGCTGCCAGTCGGCGACGGATTTATAGACTTTTACTATAAAATTGGTGCTACAGTACCAAATCTACCACCCCTCCTTCCTATTAATTACTATTGCATTAACCGAGATTTGCAAGGAGTTGACCGCTCAAGAGGGGAAACCCTTTTGAGTGGAGCCAACGGGTGATCACGAATGCATAGCAGCAGCAGCGGGGTCACTTCTGTTTCGACAGTAGCCTTGATGACGCCTCGGGTAATTGCATACAGCAATTATTCAGTGCCTGATCTTGATTCCCTACCCCCTCCGAAAAAGCAAAATTTGGATCAGGCACTACCCCTACAGGCGAAAGCGACTGGGGTGTGGCAAGTAGCGAAAAAAAATGTATGCGTAGAAATACATATGCATACTGTATGCACTGTAATGGAGCAATAAAGCACGCACATGGGCATATGTGAATGAATAGCGCGACAAGCATCCTCCTAGATTGCAAGTTCTCGAGTTCACGAGTTGCAAGTTCTCAAGCACTTGAACTTGAGGCCTCAAGTTCTCTAGTAGCCTTGCAAGTTGGGCCAGTTTTCTCGAGTTTGCGGAAAACCTTTATGAAACACTTGAGATCCGGACTCGAGACTTGAGACTTGCAACTTGCAACTTGAGAACTCGAGAACTTGAGAACTTTTATGAAACTGCCCCCGGCTCAACTTGTAAGGCTACTAGAGACCTTGGGGCAGTTTCATAAAACTTCTCGAGTTCTCGAGTTCTCAAGTTGCAAGTTGCAAGTCTCAAGTCTCGAGTGCGGATCTCAAGTGTTTCATAAAGGTTTTCCGCAAACCTGAGAAAACTGGCCCAACTTGCAAGGCTACTAGAGAACTTGAGGCCTCAAGTTCAAGTACTTGAGAACTTGCAACTCGAGAACTCGAGAACTTGCAAGCCAAGGAGGATGCTCGTCGCCCTATTCATTCAAATATGCGTGCTCTATTGAGCATTATACGTACTTGTACATACAATATTATATACATATATGGGTAGAGTCCCACTCGGTACGAGTCCCACTCGGTACATTTCTAATCTTTCTCAAGTAGTCCCACTCGGTACTGTTGTCTCACTCGGTACTTTTGTGTTCCAGTCGGTACTGTTGAGTCCCACTCGGTACTTTAGCGTCCCACTCGGTACTTCATAGTCTCACTCGGTACTTTGACATTCAGTTTGAAGTATTTAAAGTAGTTTTCTTGAATTGTTTAAGTTCGTTGATATTAACTACGACTTAACACTCAAAAGTAAGAATTAATTAAATCAAATTCAAAAATCTTGAATTGAATCTAAAAACCTTGAATTTTAATTTAAATTTTAACTAATTTTTGCTAAAAACGTTAAAAATTTGCAATTTCTGCAAAATTTTGTGTAGACCTATTTTTAAATAATTTGTGGCTAAAAGGGTTAAATATACAAACAAACACACCAGAAAACGAAAAGTTTATTGTGAATAAAACAAACAAAGATTTGTTCTATCTTCAGCAGGGTCTGAACAATTTACCAAATATATATATTGCAAATTCTGGCAAATTGTAACATTAAATATGGAAAAATTTAGACTCCTCAAAGTACCAACTGAGTGAGACAATAAAGTACCGAATGAGATTACAAAGTACCTAGTGGGACTCAAAAGTACCGAGTGGGACCCAAAAGTACCGAGTGGGACTCAAAAGTACCGAGTGGGACTCAAAAGTACCGAATGGGACGGTTATTGTTTAAAAATTGGAAGGTACCGAGTGGGACTCCGTACCGAGTGGGACTGAATTTTATGAAAAAGTACCGAATGATACACAATCCATATATGCACATCATAATATAGATGCATATCTAAACAATCACTAAAATTAAAGTTTCAAAACGTAAGTTCTTTTCCAGAAATTTAGCAGCTGACAAATATTATAAAATTTCCATTGCCAGATAGCCAATTGACAAATTTTTATTTTATTTCATTTGTATCCCCAAATTAAATTACAGAAAAATTTCAAGATTCATTAAATCTAATTAAGCAATCAAACAAACATGAATAAAATGGCAAGGTAATGGCGTTGACAATATTATGTAAATGGAAGAATAGGGTACTTTTGAAAAAATCAATACGTGTGGCTGTATGACTGCCTGCTGACTCAGCAGTCGCTGATTAGCTACTCGAGAACTCGAGAAGCAAGTAACTTGCAGGCTACTCGAGACTTATAACTCGAGAACTAGAGAAGCTTTATGAAACACGCACTAGACTTTCTGTGGAAACGTTTCCGTAACTTGAGAACTCGAGAACTTGCAACTCAAGAACTTGCAACTTGAGAACTTGAGAAATTTTATGCAACACTTGAGCTGTCAAGTCTCGAGTACTTGAGGCCTCAAGTTGCGGAATCCGCAACTCGAGAAGTTTTATGAAACTGCCCCCTTGACGCCTCATGTTCAAGTACTTGAGAACTTGCAACTCGAGAACTTGCAAGCTACTGTTTCATTCAGATAAAGCAATCTATTCATTCAGATATGCGTGCATTATTGCGCTTTATACGCACTTGTACTTGTACATATGCATATACATATGCATATGCATATGCATATGCATATGCATATGCATATGTTCACATCATAATATAGATGTATATCTAAATTATCAATAAAATTTAAGTTTCGAACTGTATGTTCTTTTCAGAAAGTTTAAAAGCTGAACAATATTTTAAAATTTCTATTGTCGGATAGAAAATTGACAAATTTTTATTTTATTTTATTTTTACCCAAAAATTAAATTACAAAAGATTTCAATTTTTACATTAAATCTGATTAAGCAATTAAACAACCACGAAGAAAATGACATGGTAATGGCGATGACAATAATGCTTTAATAATGCGTCAATAATGACTAGGGTGCTTTTCAAACAATCAATACGTGTCAGGCTGTATGAATGCCTGCTGACTTAGCAGTCCCTTATTAGCTATTCGAGAACTCGAGAAACAAATTCTCTGGTCAATTTTGACCGGGCCAGTTTCATAAAAATGTTCTCGAGTTCTCGAGTCTAGTAGCTAAACTACGCTGGAAGTTTTCGAGATCCGCAAGTCGCATTGAAAGTCACGCTGAAAAAGTTCTCGAGTTCTTCGAAATAAGTTCTCTGGTCGATTTCGACCAGAGAAAATTTCACAACTTGAGATTCAAATGAGAAATTTTTGAAAATCTAAATTCGTAAAATTTTTCTTCCCGTTTCAATAATCCTGTAATAAATTTAATTAAATAAATCACCATAAAATCTTCCGTAGATACTTTTATATATAATTTTTAATAGAAAAAAGGTTGTTGTTGCTGAAAACAGACTACTCGAGAACTCGAGACGGTTTTTTTGAAACTGGCCCCAGAGAACTTGCAGGCTACTCGAGACTTGCATCTCGAGAACTTGAGATCTTTTATGAAACAAGCACTAGACTTTACTGTGGAAGAATCGAGAAAAAACTCGAGAACTTGCAACTCGAGAACTTGCAACTTGAGAACTTGAGAAGTTTTATACAACACTTGAGATGTCAAGTCGCGAGTACTCGAGGCCTCAAGTTGCAGATTCCGCAACTCGAGAAGTTTTATGAAACTGCCCCCCCGTGAACATTAACAACCCAGCTTATTTGAAGTTGATGCTATCGCTGCTGAGCTACAGTATGAACATGAGTACGTAGTATATGACCACCATTTCGACCCTGACTTCGGGAGCAACTGACCTTTGACCCGCCCTACTGTCAGTTCTATCGTCCTGCCATCGGTCACGAAACATACCCCTAGTAGTTACTGCTAGTTTTTCCTGGTTGTTCCCCCAGTTTATACTCCTAGTTCTACACCCAGTTCCTGCCCTTGCCGACCACACACCTTCACAACACCCAGTTTTAACCCTAAGCTCTAACATCCAGTTCTACATCCAGTTCCCTTCTAATACTGTTTACTGCACCCTATTTATACACCCAAGGTTTTAACCCAGTCTTTACACAGTTCTAGAATCATACTGTCGCCCTACCACCACCAGTCAAACACCTGTTTATACACAGGGATGTTACCGCCCTGCACAATCTTCATGGCCGTCCTCTCCGGCTTCTTTCCGGTTCGGGGAGGTGTCGAGCTCCGTTGCTACCACCTACCTACATATGTATCTACAGATACTATTAGTCCGGTCTATCGTCATCCAATGTTTTGGTATTCTCATTATTTTTTTTCTTTTGTTGCTCACTGGTATCACAAACCAACAAATATGTACAGTGTTCTAAAGAGGACTGTTGGGATATGGGAGACAGTAGGTGGAGTGTGAAGCTTGGTTCCCAGGGTTTGTGCAAGACTGGCATCAGTAATTGGAACCTGTTACCTGGTCTGCCATACCATCCCGAGGTCTCACTAAATCGGGTCCTTCTAAAACTCCCAGAAATGGTAATCCAAAATTCCTCTAAAATTCAAATGTCGCCGATCTCCTCATCTTCAATTGCTGATTCCGTGGAGAGGCGACTATGCGGCTGCTAGTCCAGAACTTCCACTTTCGGTTACTTTCTACACTCGAACTCACCAGTACATTTCGAGAGAAGCGTTTTGTTCCATCAAATTGGTGCCCATCAGACCAAAACCCAACTGACGTCTTATCACATTTCTCACCTCTTATATACCTTTTTGAACCATTCTTCTCAGAATCTAGCAATATTGTAATTACACTGTTATACACTCCTAGTCATACACAAGCCATGCTTTCCTGTCTCACTCTGGTTACTGTTGACTTTGTGCTCCGAGCCTAGTTCCAAAATTCAGTTTGCCTGAGTAGCGCACCGAGCCTGAATTTCCTGAGCCTACATCCTCATTAACTAAGAACGTTTTGTTCTTCCTCTTGATCCTGCTTCAAATGGTCCAACCGTCTTCGTCAGTGTACTCGACATGCTCAAATTCGGGAGTTCTTCGTCAGAACGTCAAGCGTTTCGCTCATCAGAATATTTTTGGCTCATACTCTATTTGCTTTGGCCAGACCTTCATCACCACTCGGATCATCGAGGAACCCTCCAACGTTGGATGCGAGCAAATTTCCTATTGGAGTCAGCTCGGATCCTGAGGTCGCCTCATTGTAAGCCTCAGTTTTCAGTCTTCAGCATCACCACGGCCGTGTCTGCGAGACTCATTTGCCTAGCACCTAGTTGGTTTTGACTATCGAATTTTTCTTCAGACTGCCTGACAAGTTCTCATCCTAAACTCTACCAATGTCGCTGCCTTAGCTCATCTCCACAACTCGAGTCCGAGCTGCTCGAACCTTCGACTTCTGTCTCGAGACCAAGTTCTCCAGCTCATGACGCGGCAATTTCGGCACCCGATGCTCGTAGGTTGAACATGCCCTCGTTCGAATGTCTGACCACGTGTCACACTCGGTATGGTTTTGTAATATTCACAACTAGACATGCTCTTGTCTCTTGGGCTCAAGTTTTCATTATACGGTTTATAGACTTGATGTCGTTTTTTGCAAATTTCCGGCAAGCTTTGGTTGATTTTTGCTTGAGCGTATACCGGCGTGCAAGTTTTTATTGATTTTTCGCAAGAATACTCTGAGTAAAGCACCGAGTATACAATGAGTGAAACACCGAACGGGGCACGTGGAGCACAATGAAGCACTACACCGAAGCCGTATCGAGTAATCTAGGAGTACGATGGTAAAATGTAATTTCGCTTTTGGTTGGTTCACTGTACTCGAAGTCGTCGCGTCGGATTGCCACGTCAATCTAGACATGACTAACTTCGAGTACAGTGAACCAATAAAAGCGGAAATTGCATTTTGAAATTCCCCATCATTACTCCTAGATTACTCAGACGGCTCGGTGTGTACTCGGTGTATGCTCCGTGTTTACTCGGTGTTTACTCGGTGTATACTCGGTGTTCACTCGGAGTGACTCTTACTGAAAATCAATAAAAGCTACGCAGTACATAAAAGCACCAAGCGAAATCAATAAAAGCACCAGGACAAAGCGACATCAAGCTATAAACCGTATAATGAAACTTAAGCAGAACAAACATGTCTAGTTGTGAATATTACAAACCATACCAGTGTGACACTTGTGGTCAGACATTCACCAGGGCGTTCAAGCTACAAAGTCATGTTCAAAACCTTCAGAGTGCCCAACCAGAGTAAGATGAGTCCGAATCAGAGACAAGCACCGAAGGTTCAGACAGTAGCGACTCGAGTTGTGGAGAGATCTATGAGCCAACTGACATTGGTAAATTTTGGGATGAGCTTGTCAGGCAGTCTGAAGAAAAATTCGATGGTAAAATAACTAGGTTAGCAAATGAGTATCTCGCAGACGGCCATGGTGATGCTGAGGCTGAAACTGAGGCTTACAATGAAGTCCGACCTAGGATCCGAGCTGAACTTAATAGGAAAATTTACTTTCACATCCAACGTTGTAAGGGGTTCCTCGATGATCCAGTAATTGATGAAATTCTGGCCAAACAAATAGAGTATGAGGCAAAGTATTCTGATGACGAAGCCCTCAGACGTGCCACAGAAAAGAACTCCAATTTGAGCACAGTGGTACTACCTGAAAAGACGGTGGACCAGTTTGATGAACAGGATCAAGAAGAGGAAAAACAAAAAATTCTTAGTTAATGGGGAGTAGGCTCGGAGTAGGCTCGGTGTATACTCGGAGCTAATTTAGAGTGACTCGGAGCACAAAGTAACGGTAGCCAGACAGCCAGTGTGAGACTAGGAAAGTATAACTGGTAGTATGACCGGGTGTATACAGGTAATTGCAGTGTGCTGTAGGTTCTGAAGGAATGGTTCAAAAAGGTATATAAAGGGTGAAAGTCGTGATATCGCGTCAGTTGGGTTTGGTCTGTCGTCGCGAACGGTCGGTTACAAAAGCGCTCTCTCGAAATGTACTGGTGGTGTTGGTTCAGTGTAAAAGGTAACGAAGTGGAAGTTTGGAACTACAGCGCGCCCAGCTACTTCTCCACGGAATCAGCAATTGGGGATGGGAGATCGGCGACATTTAATTTTAGAGGGAATTTTGGATTACCATTTCTGGGAGCTTTAGAAGGACCCGATTTGGTAGACCTCGGCATGGTAGACCAGAAACAAATTCCAATTACTGACAGTCTTGCACAAACCCTGGGAACCAAGCTTCGCCTCCACCTCTGTCTCCCTTATCCCAACAGTCCTCTTTAGGGCTACTGTACATATTTGTTGGTTTGTGTGTAAGTAGTAAAAGAAAAAATAATGAAGATACCAAAAACATTAGATGGTGATGGGCCGGACTAGTAGTGTAGGTACGTATGTAGGCAGGTAGGTGTCCGGTAATGGGCCGACGCCGGGTCCCAAGCCCCGGGGGAAGAACGCAGAGGGACGGCGTAGAAAGACGGGTGAAGTAGGAACTGGGTGTGGCATCCGGGAGAACTAGGTGTATAAACAGGGTGTTTGACTGGTGTTTGGTTGGTAAGGGTAATAACTGGGTGTCAGAACTGGGTTAAAACCTGGGTGTATAAATAGGGTGCAGTAAACGTATTAAAAGGAAATAAACTGGATGTAGAACTGGATGTCAGAACTTAGGAGTATAAACTGGGTGTTGTGAAGGTGTGTGGTCGGCAAGGGCAGGAACTGGGTGTAGAACTAGGAGTATAAACTGGGGGAACAACCAGGAAAAACTAGGAGTAACTACTAGGGGTATGTTTCGTGACCGATGGCAGGACGATAGAACTGGCAGTAGGGCGGGTCAAAGGTCAGTTGCTCCCAAAGTCAGGGTCAAAATGGTGGCCATATACTACTAACGTGATCCTCAAAAATTATTTTAACTGTGTTCACTGAAGTTCAGTTCAGTTTGGCAGAGCGTAACAGCATTGCGTAATTGCACTATGTATATTATTATTATTAGTATTTTCAAGAGTGCATAATATAAGAGTGTGCCACTAGGTACACTCTATGTTATCAGAGCAAAAACTATGCTCTGCTCGCTAATGGCCCACCCCCCCCCCCCCGCAAATTAGACCCTTCACTTCAAAAAATTTTGAGCGCTATGTTTATGTTCTAAAGCTCGAAGCAGGCACAAAATTCGCGCACGCACTGCTTGTGTTTTCGAGCTTAGGCACATAAACATAGAGCGAGTGAACGTACCCCCGTTTCGACTAGGCACTGATTTTCGGGGGGGGGGTCACTAGGGTCTGATTTGCGGGAAGGGTGGGCCGTTAGCGTGCAGAGCATAGTTTTTCTCTGATAACATAGAGCTTGCCTAGTGGCATACTCTTATATTATGTACTCTTGGTATTATTATTAGACACTGAATTGTGATGTCCAGCGCAAGCTAGTACCTAACCTAAGCTGATTCCTTGTACTCAAAAATCTGCAACCGTTTAGATTGCTGACAGCCGAAGACTGCGCGACGGCTATCAGTTCTGCTGCTTAGGGTGGTTGTTTCCTTTTGCTTAAATTTGACCCTATAGGCTTCAATTCTTTATGAAAGCAGATGAAACATTCCAATGTGGATTGTTGTGATCAATTTTCAATGTTTCTAACTCGAAATTATTAGAGTGGAATGCTAAATTCATGAACGTTCAAACGAAATTGACACTTGTGTACGGTCCAAGGTCGTCGGTTTCACTTGGAATTCTGAGCGGGCCTAGTCTTGGTGTCTAAGTCGGATTGTGTCCGACATAGGTTTGTTTTTATTTCTTTGTAAATTTTTGCTGGTGCCTGTAGGTTAGCAATTATTCGAATTTAGTTTTACTTAGAGTTAGAGGTATTGTATATTTTTCTGGTAGAAATTCTAAAATAAACTAGCATTTTAGCTTTTGCCTTTTCTTTTCGTAGTTGGATAGGGAACTTGATGGTGGAATCTGATCTGACATGCACACACTCAGCAGAACCGTAGCTCGTAGCAATCTTCGTAATTTAAAAAATTCGTTTGTCGGAAGTCACACTCCGCTGAGTGTACTTTCTACAAATATATTCCTGTGACCTAAATTGTTTGCCCAGAGATTAAGTTCACTTGGTCCTAATCTCTGCACCAAATATGCTATTTTGGTGCTCTAACATTCTGGGACCAGTCCCACATTGCAGGTGAAAAGATAGGAGATTTTCGGAATTTGGCATTATACTCTCAGTAGGTAGTAGATACTTCAGATTTACTGTTATAGAACGAAAGCGGGTACACAAACGAACATTGTTTGCTTTTACAAGCTTTGAGCTATCTATCTCTAGTGGTTAAGTCAGTATAAGCCGAAAACAATTTTCGGGGTCAAAAATCGGCCATTTCGAGAAAATCAGTTTATTTCAAAATTACTGCCAGATCGCATGGACAGTTTCGTTTGTTTATATTCAATCGATACGCGGTCTAATTGCCCAATTTATCAACTACATACATAATCTTCTTCGAAAAACTAAAGATAAAAACCCGTAATCAGTTCAATCGGTCTGAGCTCTGGAAAATTTTTCAATGGTTCAAAAACCAACGATCTGTTTCCATCGGCAATAAGTTAAAGACTAAAGAGTAAGCCGTATTGTGTGATTAGAGCTTTTAATTTGCGTAAGTGTAAGATAACTGTCTGATATTTGTGCTAAAATTAGATAGCTGTTTGAGTCCTATTACGCGACAGGACGACAAATTTGACAAGCTTTGATGCTTAACAAACGAACATTTCATGGTAATTGAGCATATTAACATGCGTCATCGCACATGAAAATTAGATTATAGAAAACGAATTAGTTGTTATTAAAACTCTAAATTTTAACTTTCCAGAAAAGGCACATGGTTTGTTGACAACTTGTAGGCTGCGAAACCAGGAGCATCTCAAAGATATTTTCGTGGCTTGGATTGGATTGGGTAAAGAAGGAACCTCAGCTTTAACTAAAGTAGAGGGACAGGAATTACTAAGGTACTTTTTAACTGCTGTTCGTCCTGCTCACTAAATTACTTAATTTTTCAAGTGTCTCTTAAGTGAACCAGGACCTAAAGTGACTAATTGAAAAGTGATCTGTTTCAGGTTCTTGAAAAAAAGACAGTAGAAAAGCCTGCCTTCAAAAACTTTGTGATCCCACGTTTTGGGATTTCACTGGCATTGGCGATATATTATTAATGATAAAGATGAAGTATGACAAGACTAATTTATGAGCTGTAGAGAAGTGAATGGTCGAATATTTAATAGCATTTTCGCGAAAATGTTTTTCAAATTTAGTGAATGTGTGATAAAATGTATATGTTACGTGCAATATTGAAAAGCGTGCAATTTTGAAATTGCACGATGTTTCCGTGCAATTTCAAAATGGTACGGAAGTTTCAAGTCATTAAACACCAGATGATACAGATTTGTAAGAGTTTATAACATAATGCAACAGATTACGTGCTAGCTAACGAAATAGCCCACCCGGTCCGTGTGCACCTGCGTGTAGTAAATCAACAATTTGCAGTTCAATGACTGCATTATATGTGATCTGCGTAATGGATATGTAATCTGCATACTATGCTCGGGAGCAGGGTTTTTTGCGTCCAGATGTGCGTACTGGACGCAAAGTTTCTAATCTGGTTCTGGACGCAATGAAATTTTAGCGGGACGCAAGCTAGACGCAACATTATTTCGGGAGAAAATTCGCTTTTGTAAGAGTAAAAACTTTAAATGTTTCCAGTACCAATTTTTTCGTTTTTTCCAAAAATTTCTTCTGGTCCTGGGGGCTCCGCCCCCAGACCCCCGGTGTTTCCCACTTTGTCATGGAATGCCAAGGTGCAAGGTCATGTCTCAATGTTACTCAATGTTATTTGTTAAGTTGTTGTCCACCTGCATCCATATATATCAGATCTTTTCGAACTCATGAATTTCACGTCAATAAATACGTAGAGATTACTAGGTGCATTTATATATATACATTTATATATATTTATACATTTATATTGTTCTCATTCAACAGGTCAGGCAGGATCAAGATTAGTACTAAAGTAAAACCCCGAAATTAACAAAATTTGTAACTGTGGCAGAAGCAGAATATCCAAATTTTTGGTTCTTCTTAAAAACGTTTTTTCGCAAAAAATACACAAATGGCAACTTAAAATAATGCAAGATTACCATTTTTCTGAAATTTTCAAATACAAAAGACCTATGTACGAGCAATTCACTATCAATTTTTTGTAACTAACGTTAATAGTATTTACAAATGCTTCACTGTTTTGCAGTTGAATAACGCTGCACGGAGCATACACGCTTCTCTATTGACTTTATACTGACTTTATTCAAAATTCAAGAATTCACAGATGCAATTAACACAAAAAATGCATTAGCGTTAGGAGCTTTAGTTAGAATAGATGTAACAGTTGCCAAAATAATTTTTTTTAACATTTCCACAACGGATTTAATCCGTAATTTCGAAAAATCTCCAACTTCTGGGGGGCTCCGCCCCCCCAGGCCCCCCGGTGCTCTTTTGCAATAATCCTGCTATTACGGATCACCACTTGTCAAAGTTTGCGAAACCGAATGTATGTTTTAATGTTTGCTACCTTTCTTCTCAATGATATTCCTAAATATTTCATAAATTTTTAATACTTTAATTAGTTTAACTAACATTGAAATATCGGAATAATGTTTGTCAATTATATATATATATCGAAAATTACTAGGTTCTGCAACAGACGCCAAATAAAATCTTTTTAAACATTTCCATTACGGATTATTCTGTAATTTCAAAAAAATTCTTCAACTTCTGGGGGGCTCCGCCCCCCAGACCCCCGTCGTGTATGTTGGACGTATCTATATACTTGATAGGTAATCCTGTAATCGTGCATTTCCGTTAAACAGCATCAGCTTTCTAAATAGTCTAAATAGCTTTGCACTAAAGAAATTATCGAAATTTTTATAAATAAAACAATTTTTGCACTAAAAAACACGCTAAAACAAGATTTCTGCCTGGACGCAAAATTTCTTAACTGGACGCAACTTAAATTTAGCGGGACGCAAGGTTGACGCAAATCCGAAAACCAAAAAAACCCTGCTCGGGAGTCCTCCGAGCAGGTCCACAGTCATGCGGTGTGAACCGTTAGCGTCACATTTGCGTTTCCTTAGGTTGAGCGATTTATCAGACAGTCAATATGTAGGCTATGTTTGCCGGCAACAGTTAATCCATTCAAAATAATGATTATTAGGTACTAATAGCATAACGAATGCGTCCTGCGATTTTAGTTAATTGGGTATAAGGTATAAGGTACTTACTACACGCATCAAATATACTGATTTGTGCTTGGACGTGTAAGTTACGCGGATAATGTGTGGGTGGACGCGGATTGTATCGGGTGGGTAGTGTGTTTATCATTCGTTAGCAAAGCACGATATGAAGACGATTGTATAATTCAGCCCATGCTGAAACCTCTGAAATCCAACGAAACAGGATTGTTTTTGAGCTAAAGACTAAAGACAGAAAATTTCCCAAGTTTCCTTCTTCAATCAAATGCAAGGCGAAGGACTGCTATTACAAACTGACTGAGACTGGCAAATCTAGAGATATCAAAGCTTCATTTGAAGAGGTTCTCATGTAAGTAAATTGAAAATATCATGGAAATGATTATAGACAAAAGCTCAGAATCTGCGCAAACCCATATATATTTCTCACTGTAACTGTTAATGCATATATGTTAGGATTCTTCTTTTCCCTGCACAGATTCATTAAAGCATTATCAAGGGGGCGAGAGAGAAAAGTAGCTACTTTAATCCTAACAAAAAATTAATAGTGACTGCTGATACAGAACCGAACGAATGGTTATCTCAAACTTTTCCTTAAATAAATTACTGCAGTAACAGGCAATTAGCAAGCTGAAAGTTCCCCTTTTTAAGTTGTAACCTTTCTAATGGTTATAAACAAAGATAAGAAGAAGCTAAAACGAATAAAGCTTCCGTTCAATAC
>JASAND010022949.1:0-24300 GCA_030248195.1 Trissonchulus latispiculum
GTAAATGGATACGTAAATTGCGCAGGTTAGTATAAAGCATTTATCGAAGAAAACGTTTACTAAAATAAAAGTTCGAATAAAGCTCGAACACATACCGTAGCTGTAGATTATTTATGAACTATAAACTAAATGTATCGTGGATATGCATAATAATTTACATTGACAAACCGCGAATATGGGTTGTTCGGCGAAGCTGTGCCCATATTAATTCGCTCACAACCTAGTCCTCTTCTATTTTTGAACCTAGCCCCATATTAAGCATTTTAAAGACTAGTCCTCTCTTGATTTTACAACCTCACCACAACCCATATTACTTTTTTCATGCTCCAGAGGAGCATTTTTATTTCTTGTAATATTGGCCCCTGGAGACCGTGTTGGCCTGGTGCCAGCTAATTAGAGGTGCGGGAGTGGTAAAAAGGTTACCATCGTAAACAACTCGAGTAGTACTACAAGTACCACCATACTTTTGGTTCAAATTCGAAACTTCGAAATTTTGCACTAGGCGATAGTTACCGTGCGTTTGTTTTTTTTTCTCGGTGAATAACGCTTATTGGAAATGCATTTTACGGCTAAGTGTTGGAACGATGTGGGCATTTTGGCACCATACTACTATTATATGTTGGTAGACAGGATCCCCCCATGCTACCTTTTTTGGTCATTTTGGCACCTGGCCAATTTTGGCTCTGTGCCAAGGTCCCAAAGTCGGACTTTCGCTATTTTTCGCAAATTTTGGTCACACTTTTCTAGAACTGGGTAGAAGCTGGAGAGGTCTAGTATCTTTTGTTGAAAATTACCAGTAGGGGTGCATAAAGTAACGAGGGGGATTTTTTAATTTTGCTCCCTAGCTTTCAGGAGATGGGCCCAAACTTTGCCTTTTTTTGGCCTGTTTGGGCGAAAAGAAGTCCCACTTTTACAAGAAATGGCCTAAAAGTCACTAAAAATGGCGTTTTTTGGCCTCGGGGTGGTCGCCATATATAGTAAATCGGGGTCGCTGAAAACGATGAGCATACTGCCGATACCGCCCGAAGTGACCACTGGTCAGCATGGCTCCCGTGGTTCCTCGCCCAGGGTCAAAGTTGGGAAAACTCACTATAAACAGCGTTTCTCGGCGTTTTGGTCGTGGGCATATATAGTAAATCGACTACGCTCGTTTCAATGGGCATATCGCCGAATCCGACGGAAGTGACCACTGGTCACTACAGCCTATGGGGCCTATTGACCACTGGTCAAACGGCCTAAAACTGCGTTTTTCGACGTTTTGGTCGGGAGCATATATAGTAAATCGACTATGCTCGTTTCAATGGGCATATTGCCGAAACCGACGGAAGTGACCACTGGTCGCTACGGCCTAGGAGCCCTATTGACCACTGGTCAAACGGCCTAAAACAGCGTTTTTCGGCGTATTGGTCGGGGGCATATATAGTAAATCGACTACGCTCGTTTCAATGGGCATATCGCCGAAACCGACGGAAGTGACCACTGGTTACTACCGCCTATGGGGCCTATTGACCACTGGTCAAACGGCCTAAAACTGCGTTTTTCGGCGTTTTGGTCGGGAGCATATATAGTAAATCGACTACGCTCGTTTCAATGGGCATATTGCCGAAACCGACGGAAGTGACCACTGGTCGCTGCGGCCTAGGAACCCTATTGACCACTGGTCAAACGGCCTAAAACAGCGTTTTTCGTCGTTTTGGTCGGGGACATATATAGTAAATCGACTACGCTCGTTTCAATGGGCATATCGCCGAAACCGAAGGAAGTGACTACTGGTCACTACCGCCTATGGGGCCTATTGACCACTGGTCAAACGGCCTAAAACAGCGTTTTTCGGCGTTTTGGTCGGGGACATATATAGTAAATCGACTACGCTCGTTTCAATGGGCATATCGCCGAAACCGAAGGAAGTGACCACTGGTCACTACCGCCTATGGGGCCTATTGACCACTGGTCAAACGGCTAAAACTGAGTTTTTCGGCGTTTTGGTCGGGAGCATATATAGTAAATCGACTGCGCTCGTTTCAATGGGCATATTGCCGAAACCGACGGAAGTGACCACTGGTCACTACGGCCTAGGAGCCCTATTGACCACTGGTCAAACGGCCTAAAACAGCGTTTTTCGGCGTATTGGTCGGGGGCATATATAGTAAATCGACTACGCTCGTTTCAATGGGCATATTGCCGAAACCGACGGAAATGACCACTGGTCACTACGGCCTAGGAGCCCTTCTGACCACTGATCAAACCGCCTAAAACAACGTTTTTCGGCCCTATGGCGGTATCCATATAGTAAATCCGTGTCGCTGAACACGATGGGCATACTGTCGAACTCTTTGGGGAGGCGAAAAAGTTTAATCCTTATACCACCCACAAACACAGGTTGCAGCGGCCGAAGCTTGAGGCGGAGGTGAGAATTCAGTGGTACTATATATTTATATAATCAGTTTTCTGCTCTACCTACGGCACTGGTGAAGCTCCTTGTATCCATTACCGCATTGCTGGAAAGGGATCCTTTAAAATGACAGAAGGACAAGAAATAAAAATGCTCCTCTGGAGCATGAAAAAAGTAATATGGGTGATGGTGAGGTTGCAAAATCAAGAGAGGTCTAGTCTTTAAAATGCTTAATATGGGGCTAGGTTCAAAAATAGAAGAGGACTAGGTTGTGAGCGAATTAATATGGGCACAGCTTCGCCGAACAACCCATATTCGCGGGATTTCACGTTTCGTCTTAGCTTAGAGCTATTAACGTCAGTCAATAAAAATTTAAACGTTGAATACTCATTGAATATAGCTGTTTGCACGCACTGTTAGACTAGCTAGGAATATATACGTAAATTATCATCATTTTGTTGTGTTGAACGACGGCAGGCTCTACTACTATGAGAAATCTAAGGATATGATGCAAAAGCTATATATATATATTGGTCCAAGTCAGGAGGAAATAGAAGATCGTCGGAGATTCCTAAATTATTCTTGAATATAAATTTTCCGTATAAATGGATACGTAAATTGCGCAGGTTAGTATAAAGCACTTATCGAAGAAAACAATTGCTAAAATAAAAGTTCGAATAAGGCTCGAACACATACCGTAGCTGTAGATTATTTATGTATGAACTATAAACTAAATGTATCGTGGATACGCATAATAATTTACATTTACAAACCGCGAATATGGGTTGTTCGGCGAAGCTGTGCCCATATTAATTCGCTCACAACCTAGTCCTCTTCTATTTTTGAACCTAGCCCCATATTAAGCATTTTAAAGACTAGACCTCTCTTGATTTTGCAACCTCACCATCACCCATATTACTTTTTTCATGCTCCAGAGGAGCATTTTTATTTCTTGTTACAGTATCTCCCGTTGGTGGAGTCCAAGATGCCAGCCGGTCTGGTGGGTCTGAAGAATGCGGGGGCCACCTGCTATGTGAACAGTCTCCTACAGCAGCTGTACATGCAGCCTGGCCTCCCGGCTGCCCTTTTCTCCCTGGACATCCAGTCGCCACCAGAACAGGTGGCTGGATCAGCCGCTACAGCTGTCTCTTCTCGATCTGCACAGATGGGACCGGATAGCGGGTATTGCACAGATTAGTTTTTGATGAGTTTTTTGCGAGGGGGGGGGGGAGTGGGTAATTTTGTATGTCTGTTTGCTAATTTTTTTCAAGACTTGTTGTTGTTGTTTATTATTGCCGGGCTACTCAGCAAAGAGGCTGCTTATGAGGGCGCTAACCTTTGTCTCTCCCCATCAGTCATAGCTAAGCTCGCGACTCTCGCTTCGTCGCCTGAATGCGGTCCCACAATGGGAAGCTGGAGCAGACACCTTCTTGGCCATTCGGCTCCGGTAGTAAGACATCCATTAACATTTTCAAGACTTCAGATTTGCGACTGGGTAATGTTGGGATAGATACCTTTTTCTTTTCTTTCAACCCATGCACCTCTGCCAGTCGTACAGTGTCTTTTCTATTGCACTGCATTGCAATTTGTGTTGCAATTTGCAGTGTACACAAACTGGTCAGTATTCTTTTGTCCAAGTATTTTCGTCTCTCTCTCTCCTATTGCAGGGTGATTGTGGAACTGCAAAGGATTTTTGGCCATCTAGAGGAGTCTGAGTTGCAGTATTTCACCCCCACCGGGTTCTGGGAACGCTTCCGCCTCTGGGGTAAGCAGATCAACCCCCGAGAGCAACAGGATGCCTTTGAGTTCTATATGAACCTGACAGATCAAGTGGATGAATATCTGAGGGTAATTAGTTAATTAATTAGTTAATTTATTGTTTATTAATTAATTATTTAACCCCGTAGCTAAGTCGTATGCACCAGAGTGTCGCTCATATTTTTGCTGGTTTTTCATGCTCCCGGCGAACGTCTTATTTTTAGTAATTTTGTAATTTTTTTATTAATTTTCTAAGTAATTATCAAGAAGTGTCAATGTAGTAGGACATTTTGAGGCTAACAATCTTCTGATAACCATATCCAGTATACACAACACTGCGATTTGTCTGTTGTCTAATTTTTTTACATGTTTTGTTTTGTTTCTGTTTGCTGTCTATCTTCTGGTTGCTGTTTATTTTCAGTCCGTCGGCCAAGAGCCCATCTTCAAGCCCAAATATCAGGGCCTGTTTTCGGATCAGAAGATCTGTAAAGAGTGTCCGCATCGTTACGAACGCGAGGAGCCCTTCTATGCCCTGAATTTGGCCGTGCGGCCGCCCAGCCTGGAGGAAAGTCTGCAGCAGTTTGTTCGCGGTGAAGTGCTGGAGGGTGACAATGCCTTCCTGTGCGAAAAGTGCAATGCTAAGGTACGCGATGGGAAAACTATATCGATTTAATATTACGTGATTTAGTTATGCTTTCATTAATAAGCATTGTCGTAACTAAATAACTGGTATGAGGGGGAACGAGCTTTTGTCACGGTTTTTTTGGGCAAAATTGGGGGGCATTTGCCCACTCGGCCAAAAGTTTGCCCACTCAAATTTAAATTTGCCCAGCAGTTTGTCCACTGAACAATTGGACCACAGAGGCAAAAGAAGTGAACATTCCTATTACGGTTTTATTGCTAATTTTAAAAAATCTTCAATTTTTTTTCTGGGGGGCTGCCGCCCCCCCCCCAGACCCCCCGCTGGGTTCCTGTGTCACTACTAAAGTGTAATTTGATTAACTTTACTTCACTTCACTATTTCTAAATAATGTCTCCTCGAAATGTTACAAAATTTGTATTTATAAAAAAGTGCAACTGCAGGAAATCGAAACTATGAGTCAACACATGTGCAAAAATATCAAAATTTGAAAAATTCGTTCAGCTTCTGGGGGGCTGCGCTCCCTAGACTCCCTGCTGTTGTTTTAATATGTTTTAATATGTATAAGAACCCTGTATTGTATAAAAATTATGATTGCTTAAGGCACAACTAAAGAAAACGACAGTAGATTCGATGGTATGGAATAAAACACGTTATTAATTAAAGCAAAGTTAAAATTAAGGTTAAAAATAGCTTAACAAAATTTTGTAATTTTGCCCACCGATCTCTAAATTTGCCCACACTCAATCCTAAATTTGCCCACTAAAATGCCCGCTGGCCGTTTTGAAAAAGAAAACCCCTGGTTTTTTTGTGCGAAAAAGGAAATGCTCAATTTGGATTCATTTATGCTCTACATTATTAATACTATTCTATTTTTTTGGGTTTTTATTTCTGTCTTTTCTACCGTTGTCTGTTTTCAGCGAACTACCCTAAAACGGATGTGCATCAAATCCCTCCCGCCGGTTCTGGTGATCCAGCTGAAGCGATTTGGCTATGACTGGGAGGAAGATAGAGCCCTGAAATTTAATGATTTCTTTCAGGTTTGTTGCGCAGCAAGTTTTCCCTCACTATGGCTGTTAGTGTCTCAGTTTGTTTCGGTGGGACTTCTTTTTTTCTGCGGTGTTGGAATGGAGGGGGGGCGAATTCTTTTAAGGGCGGGGGATGAGGTTTTTTGTTTAAGGGGGACCTGCTGCCCACACAAGAGTAAGGTCAGATTACAGGGAAATTGGAATTGTGCCTAATGTGAATAGCGGGATTAAAAATTCGTAATTGTTTAGCGTACTCTGTTTTAGTCGCACACACTTCATTTCTTGCTGTTTTAGTTGCATAATAATATGTTGTTACCAGTTTAGTCTTTTAGTATACTTATAACAAGAAATAAAAATGCTCCTCTGGAGCATGAAAAAAGTGATATGGGTGATGGTGAGGTTACAAAGTCAAGAGAGGACTAGTCTTAAAAATGCTTAGTATGGGTCTAGGTTTCAAAATGACTAGCGCTATCACGCCCCTACATAATTTTGCTTCGTCTCCTAAACCTTGTATTCTTTTTCCGCTACATTAACATACATACATACTTACACATCTTACTTATACTTACATACATACTTACGTATATACGTATGTTATGTATATGATCGAGTATTTTTTGCAGTTCCCCCTCAGCCTAGACATGTATCCCTATACGGCGGCGGGCCTTCAGGAACTGGAAGGGGAAAGCGGCGGTGGCAGCCTGAGCGATCTCTATCTGGCCGATTCCCCCTTTCAGCGAAAATTTTCCTCCACCTCACTGGACTGGATGTCCTCATCGCCCCCCGTACTGCTCTCGCCCCTGGCTGGCAGTGCCCCGGGGGCTGGGGGTCGGCCCCCCAGCTCTGCCGATCCCCCTAGGAAGGTGATCCTTTCGCATTCGGGCCCCCGATATACCTACCAACTGGTGGGTGTGGTGGTTCATAGTGGTCAGGCCTCGGCCGGACACTACTATTCTATCATTAAGGATCGGCGGTGCGTCTGTACTAATTAGTTAATTAGTTAATTTGTTAAAATTAGTTAATTAGTTAATTAGTTTTATTAATTAATTTAATTAGTTGGCTTGCTCCGTCATACGACTAGTGCTGCCTGTCAACATTTGGAAAAATGTAAAGGATTTTTGTAAAGGATACTGTAGATTTGATGTTTTTGAGGTAAAGTTGACTTGCGGAAGTGTATTTTATTTTGCATTCTCCTATACAATTTTTACATTAGTTTGTTTGTATTACATTTCTGTTTACTTTCTTGCTCTGTTTCAGTCAAAACAATAACGGCGGTGGTAGTTCGTATCGAACTACTCTCAGCAGTGATAAACCGGGCCCCCCGACCGGGGACCAAGATCGCTGGTATAAGTTTAATGATACAACGGTGGAACCTGTGGAGATGACCCCTCAGTTTATGGAAACAGAATTGTTTGGTGGCAAATATTCGGTCAAGGGAAAGAAAAGTGAGCTGTCTGTCTGCCTTCTGTTGTGGACTTTCTTCTAAGTTCAAATTTTCCAGTGTAGGGTTGTAACTTGCCATACGAGTGTAACTTTTCACTTGTTGACTTGAGCGGTTACTTAATTTTCTTGAAGCTTAGGCTTTGACCTAGGCTTAGGCTTTGAATGTCATAAACACTACACACTGCCGGGTGGTGGTAAAATTATTTTACCGGGGGGGGGGTGGGGTTTGGTGGGCGGAGCCCCCTAGAGTTGATGTAACTTTTGTTTTGCAATAAATTCGGTCTTCGGAACTTCAGTTCTTTTCATTTTCAAGAACAGAGAAAATATTCACATTTTTAGGCAAAATGACAATTTTGTCCGAAAAAGCAGATGTATTTTATTATTCATAAACGCAATAAATATGCCGTTAAAAAGCAGGAAATTGGCGCGGAATTATTTGGGTTTGTGCTCCTTTTCTGTTTTTCTCCTTATGCTTTCCGGCCTTCGAATCGCTACAGCGCCCCCTCTGGATCTGTCCCTGACACTACAGGGTGGGGGGGGGAGCCCGATAAATCTACCTAAATTTTTAGCGGAAAATTAGCATTTTGAAGGTAAAAACGCAAAAATCCCTGTTTTCATGCTTAAAATGAACTTATAAGAAGTCCACACAATATTATCTGAAATTTGAGAAAATTTTTGAATATTCGACCTCAAAAATTTCATTTTTTGACACTTTTGGGCGACCCCAAAAAATGTGGGTTGGGGCTTGCCGAAAAGTTACGGAGGGTTCCGAAAAGTGGTGGGCCCCCACAAAAAAATGCCAGGTACACAGAACTTCGACAAAGCTGGATGCGACTGTGCCTTTGTAGCGCACGCTAAAAGTTTGTGGGCTCGACTACTGTCGTTTTTAGGACCTTCCGTAGGTAATATATAATAATAATATATATCATTAATCCTTTGTGGATCCTTCGTGGATCGGCCTCTGCTGGCCTCCGTTCACCTCATTTTCTTGATGTAAATAATATATATCCTATGCATTATTTAACTTTCCTTTTTTCTATCTTCCTTTCTATCGTTTTCATTTCTAGACGACGGTTTCCCCGAAGAGCGGGAACGCTACTGGAATGCCTATATGCTGGTCTATGAGCAGCAGCTGGGTGAATGCTATCGCCTATGGGATGCCACGGCTCGAAGCACCACTACCACCACCACTACTTCTACGACCACACCCCGGTCTATTTCCTCGCTCCAGTCCACCCCCAGTTCTTCCCTGCCCCACTCTCAGCCCCAGTCCCAGTCCCAGCCCTACAGCTCGACCCCCCTGTCGGGGCGTTCTGCCCTCTCCTTTAGCTATAATCGGACACCACAGCAGACGTAAGTGTTGACTAAACCTAGCCGAATAACTAAACTAGATTAACTTACTAACTAAAATGGGATTATCTGCTTCCCTTTTATTTGTATCTCATGAGCCTACAGTACGCTGGGAGTAAAGGGGGGAGGGGGGGAGGTAGCGTAGTACAGTTAATTTACAATTCTTTCTGAGTGGTGATTTTTATGTGCACCTTTTGAAGTATTTCTTGGGGTCTGTGTCGGTTTTGCGTAGATGTCATGATTTTAAAAATTTCTCAAGAACTTGCTGAAATCAAGAAAATGAAAGTTAAAGTTTTGTTTGAGCCTAGGTGATTTTTTTCTTTGTACTTTTCCCATCTTTGTACAGTCTTTGTAATTTTTATGTGTAGTTTTTATTGTTTCCCTTGTTTTGCAGGTCACGTCGTCATGACAGTTTGATGGAGCTGACAGAGCTCGTGGAAGCGGGGGAGCGTTCCCATATCTTCCTACGACCCCCCTCAGATCAGGGGGCGGATATCCCGTCCGTTATCCGGCAGGAAATCCGGGAGAGTAATTTACGATTTTTTCGGGACCGGGACCTCTATGCCCCTCAGTATGCTGCCTTCCTGCGTAACCTTCTCAAAGTCAATCATAGATTGACAGCTTCTTGTTGTAGTTTGCTGGGCCAGGCGAAAAAAGTGGGGGTGCGGAACCTTCTGATCGCTACAAATGGAGTAAAAATAGACTGTTTTCTACATATACCGCTACAACTATGCTAAAACGTGCTCAAAAATCGAGTTTGAGTACAAAAATAGACGATTTTTGAGTAAGCTCACTCCGGCGATAGATTGAGCGGCTTCTTGTTGTAAATTTTAAAAAAATGGTTTTGGGGGGGGGGGGGGGGGGGGGTTTGGCAAATGAGCTTATTGTTGTACTATTTTCTAAATTTAATCTTTATTAATTTAAAATTTAAATTTAATTTAATTCTATTCTACAATGTAATGCTTTCCCTGTATGTGCTACCTTTTTACATACAGAATATTTTGGTGTTTTTTTGGAATTTTCTGCATTTTCTAGTGTTTTTGTAAGTTTAGGATGCAATCTGTTGTGTTGATGAACAGCATATTATATATTTGTATATCTTTTGATGTGGATTGTCTGTATTTTTAATAATTAGCTGTTTTTTTAAAATTTAGGATCCAATCTATGTGGGCGAATCACATGGTCAGGTGACCCGTGAAGGGACGATGCTGCTGACTCACTACCTCCTGAACACGCTGTGGCATACGAAGAAATCCCTCCGGGGCGATTCACAACAGGTAGATCCAATTATCCTTCTTTCTAAAATTTCTATCACCTGTTTTTTTCAAAAACTAGGGTTCGGCATTATTTGAAATTGTTCTTTATTGCCCTGAAATGTGGTTGAGATTGCTTCATGCTGAGATAGTAGAAACAGCCTGCCAGCCTCTCAGTATTTCCTTAATCTTTTTGCAGTTAAACTTTATCGTTCTGAAGCTTTAAGCTTGCTTGAGCTTAAGCTTAACCCCCTAATAAAGGGCCGGTTTTCTTTCGGATTTGACTCACATGGTTTTAATTTTTTTGTAAATAACTAAAACCTAGGAAATAACTTATGTTCGTGCTCTTTAACATTTTGGGTTTACCAACAGTATGCTTTTGCAACCTTTGAGTTATCTCAAGTGGTTAAGTCAGTATAAGCAAAAATGATTTTGAGGGTCAAAATGGCCATTTTCGAGGAAATAAATTCTTTCACAATTGCTGCCAATCTTACGGACTATTTTGTCAATTTACACTCAATCAATACACTTTCAAAAAATTTTGGTCCATATTTAGCCGGCATATCAGAAACGTTTTTCCGATTTTTTTTGCTAATTTTGCTAGTTTCGTAAGCTCATGTGAATGTTCAGATGATAAGCTTAAAAGCGATGTATGTATAAAGCTCTTTCCAACTGCCAAAGTTGTTAAAGTTATAGCGTTTAACCAAATCACCACAAAAGAATAACACCACCTTTTAACAGATTCAGGTATTGTTTTTGACCCCATTTTTTGTGCTTATCATATTCTTTATTTATTCTTTCTCAATTTCTTCATGCGTCGTTTGTCGATTCTTGTAGGACTGGCTGCGTCTCTACGAACAGCTGGTTCGCCACAGCCCGGACAGCCTTGGCTGGCTCCTGGAATTCTTTACGGATACCGGCAGCGGCAGCAGCAGCAGTAGCAGCAGCTCCCCAGCCTTGACCGGGTCCGGACCGGGCTCTGATTTCGGTTGCGCTGGGGCGCGCTACCTCCCTCTCTACCTGCTGGACTGCTGGGTCCAGGAGATACGCGATTCCTTCAGCCAGCTACTGGCCCTGCTAATGGCCGCCAAACGGGAACGACTGGAACGGGCCGTTTTGGACTCGGCGGCTGCCGGGAGCTCGGCCAGTGGGCCCAGACCCCTGATTCCTCGAATCAGCCCTCGTGAGGGCGCGCGTCAGCTGGCCAACGCCATCTATCAGAGCGCCCTGCATCCCCTGGTGCAGCAGCTGTTGGCCCTGATCGGTAAACGGGCCGTGGAAAAGTGGCAACAGTCCGGGGCCCTATTTGCCCTGCTCTATGACTATCTGTTTCAGGGCGGCTCGGCGGCCTGTGCCCACTTCCTGCGCTGTTCTGGCTTTGAGATGGTCCTGAAGTTTCTGCTGGATCTGCCCGGATCGTCTGGGTCCGGGTCTGGTTCTGGGTCCGGAATCCAATCGAGCTCCTCCGGTGCTGCGGGGATGGGAGAGGCGACCTCCACGACCGTTTTGGCACGTCGGTGGTCTGTGTCTCAGGCTCGGGAATTTGGACCTGTCTACAGTCTGCTGGCCCTCCTAATCTTGAACTCTGACCCTCGAACGGATGACCAACCCGAGGACAGTTCGGGTGTGCCCTTGAGAGGAGGCTCTACAACCAGCACTACCACAACGACGACTTGGCTTGTACCTAAGACCATCCCTGTACCCAGGCTCTACTCCGAAATGCCACTGGAAATGGTTACCGTGGTCTATGGGAATCTTAGCCCCGGTTTTGTACGCGAACTCCTGTGGGCGGCTTCCTATACCAATACGACCACGGCTGAGATCCTCTCCGATCTAATCTGTCATTGTTCGTATAGGAATCGCAGTTTTTCGGAACGATTTGCCCAGGAAGCCCTTCGGGCCCTGGGGTCCCAACCGTCCAATGAGCTGCGAATTTTGCACCGGCTGATTGACGGATTTCTGATGCTGGACGACTGCCATTCGGAACTGCGGATTCAGTGGATGTTGGACGGATTTTCGGATTTTCCGGGAGAACCAATTTCCGGAATGCTTCAGCTGGTCGAAATGTCCCATGAGCGCGACAGTCGCCGTTCCTATAACTGTGTCAAGACCCTGGTACACCTCTCTCGACGTAGTCCCAAGCTGAAGGATGCCCTCTACCGACGTGCGGAACAGTGGCAATGGGCCGTCCATTGGCTGCGGGAACGGATGGATTTGGGCGGCGGGGGTCCCACCGGAGCTTCGGACGGGGGTACCTATCCCAGCTCTTCCAGTTCTGCAAATCCCACCAGTGGGGGTGGGAGTAGTACCAGTACCTATCATCGACAGTTGGGTACTACGTCGGACTTTGGTGGTGGTGTTGGTCAGTCTTCCTATTCGACCGTGGGGACCACCACTTCCAATGAGGACTCCTGTACCCGGTCTTTTCAGCGTACAGTGAGCGCTCAGTATACGCTGGAGGAGGCTAATGCTCTTCTGTCGGAGTTTGAGAGTGAAGGGGAGCCGTTTGCAGGGGTCAATTCCTCGGAAACTGGGGGTCCTGGGGGTGACCTGCCCGCAGGGGTCACCGCAGACTGTCCTATGGGAGAGGATAATAACAGCGGCTCAAGCCAGCAGCCTTCGCCTGGTGGGGATTGCCCCATGTTTTCGCTAGACTAGAATTAGAATGGTTGTTGTTGTTATTGTTGTTGTTGATTTTATTTTTGTTTTTGTCTTTGTACCAAATGCTATATATGTGTACTACTTCCTGTTTCCTTTTCGCAATATTATAGCCGTTGTATGCCTACTTCTTTTTCTGTGTTAATAATGTTAACCTTTGGAAAAGTACGTTATATACCCGTGGATTGTTGAACGGGCGGGGGGCGCGAATTTTTAAGAAAATTTTTGAGATTTTTCTGCATTTTTCAGTGAAAGTTTCTTTTGCACTTCAGTGATGAACTGGAATGATAATCCCATGCTTTTATGTTTATCTCATTATCTTACTTGAGATGGCTTTTGAGTTTTCTGATTCTCTGCTGAAAAATAACTATAGGATTTTGATAACTGTAACCCTCCCTTGACTGTATTTGTTGCATGGTGTGATATACCTAACGTATAATCAGTGTCTGTATTATCATCGCTTATAACTATTTCGTATTGCTGTTGTACTATTTTTGTATTTATTATTCCTTGCCTTGTTTTGATAGCCCCCCGTGTGCCTTAGCGTATGCTAATGATTGCTTTGTAGTAGTTAGGATACTTTATGTTTTGTTTAGTTTTGTGCTTTTACTATCTTGTATTCGATTATCAAAAGGTTTGATCGTACGAAGATTGCAAAGTGTAAACTGAATATTTTCGTCAATATGATTGATGACTTAGTTATTTAATCTTGACGTTTGAATAAGTTTCTTTGAGACGAACCCGACACGGAACTTGAGGCTTCTTACATTTACGTGCTTACTTACTTGTACTTGTTCCATCCCTATTGCTGCTGCAGCAATCTGATGGGCTCCGGATCCATGCCAACTTCACTAACCATCGCCCTTCACTGGTTTCTGTCTTGAGCCATGGTTTTGACGACCACATCATCCCACCGGTACCCAGCGTTTCTATATGGGGTCATGTGAGCCCTTTACGATTACGTAATATATATATATCAAAAATTTTGTTTACTCGCATGCTTTTTGATTTTTAAATATTACTGCGTAGAATGTGTGCAATAAGCGGCTATAATACGTATGTGCTGCTATCACGTTTGTTATTTTATAGATAGATAATATAATATGTATATATATGTTCATCGCTTCATTTCATCGACTGTTATATGCCTGGATAACGTTTATGTATATATCATGTTTTCAGGAGGTTTTGCGAGTGATTACCTGAATGTATGGCAAGAGTATATAATGATAAGAGTATATAATATTAGAGTCTATAATGATAAAAGTATATAATAATTAGAGTCTATAATGATAAGTGTTACAGAAGATAGGCTCTCTGTTATCAGCTCCAGGTATATATAGGTTTTGTTTTTAACCTGTCGATACACTTCTTTGAATTGATTTCTAAAATGAAACTCCATGTAATATACCATAAGCAATTTTGCCGCAGTAACAAAGAGATTAAAATTGCTGAATCTTAAAACATCCAATTTTACGATGACAGTGTAAGGAATGGCTTCTGGAGTTTCTTCAATCTTATAACCAGGTTGATTAGTTTTTGTTTGTTTTTGTTGATCTGTAATGTTTTCCTTTTTATATATTATGTAATATGGATGAAGTTTGTTTTGTAATCAGTATAATAAATATATTATTAACGGTATTCTGACTCTTAAACTCTACCTGTAATCCTGTTATGTAACTATATTCTATCTATGTATTTCATCTTAATCAGATGCTCATATAAATGTTTTGACAGATTCTGTTTGTTATTATATTTTTGTTATTGTTTATGTAAACATGATAATAGTACCTTTTGGATATGTGTACACTTCACAGTGAAGAATCATTTTAGTTTGGTCTGCGTAATAAACGTTTAAAGATAGAAATATTATTCAGTAAATATTTGTAGTTTATAGTCAGGCTAGAGGAGGTAGGCATTTGCTGTTTGCGGGTTTTAGGACATTTAGGAGGAAGTAGGTAATTTATTTATTGATGTTATTTTATGAGCTATTTTGCATATGTATATTTTCATTTCATGGGTGCTGGATTCAGGCTCGTCTGGCAGCCTGCTATAAAGACGGGAATCAAACCAAATCTGCATTCGAAAATGTGTAGCGTAAGTACGCAAGTGCTTAGGAAGTGTGCTTGGAATACGCAGCATACTTTTAGTGTTCCATTATATGCTATTTGAGGCTATTATATGCTCTATTTTGTCAGTAAATGAACCCAATCTTATAATCGTTGAATTTTGTTTACTCCGAATCCTTGGCTTTTGGGGAATTAGTTTCTTGAGTTTTAAATTTAATTGAATTATAACTGGATCCTAAACTATTGATAAGGTGGGATCAAACAGCAACAAACAACAAAGAAGAAAGCATTTTAAATTTAGTAAAATTATAAATTGAATTATTATGAATTATAAAACAAACTGGATCCTAAACTATTGATAAGGTGGGATCAAGCAGCAACAAACAAGAAAGCAAACTCCCTTCCCCAAATTTTCGTTAAAAATACCTAATAATTTTAGCTAATTTTCACAAAACATGATCAATTTTACTCAAATCTTGTATCAACGCATTCGAATAACAAAACTTACGTTTTCCATGCATTAACATACTTATATGGTGCATATAATGGAACAAGTGTGCTGCGTAGTCCAAGCACACACTTTCTAAGCGCTTGCGTATTTGCGCTACACAACACATTCTCGAATGCGTATTCCAGTTACACCGATTAGAAATATGCGTCTCTGCAATTATGCGTCCACGGAGCTAGCAGAGAAGAGCCCAATTTAATGTAACATTGGTGCTCTCTGTACAGTTGATTGAACCCTCTTCTCAAGATATCTCGGGGATAAGTCGCTGAAAAGGATCCGTTTTGCATCTTTCCCTGAGGGCACCTAGAGAGGTGGGACTTGCATTTCCAATGTTAGAGAAGACTCCCAAAGTAGGACAGTGTGAATTTTTGCTTAACTCGTTGCAGAAAGCCAATGGACTTATTTCTAGGTGTAAGGTTTTTTGAGACAGGATCGACTAGTCGTTTGTTTAATCTGCATAGCCTACTGGTTTGCAGCCACAATTTGCCGAATTATCCATGCCGTTAGTTTATTTGAAATTTTCTCTTTGTCGTAGTGGGAGTGTAAAAGATAAAAAGAGTACGTGATCCAGAGCTTCATTGTGTAATCGGTGCCTGCTATTGGTAACAGAACAGATACCAAAATTCACCACTTGTGCCAATTGGTCGTCGCGTGTATAGATGGGTTAAACATAAAAGAATATCAAGCATCGGACTTTTCCCTGAGAGAAATCCATTCAAATAAAGTTGATGGTATCTGAAAGTAGGGTTGTTCCGATAAAAACTTGACCGGGTCCGGCCCAGGGCCTGGAGCCCGCTACACCGCCCGGGAACAACCCTATCTGAAAGTGGAACCTTGACATTTAATAAGACTGTACTTACATCTGTAAGATTTGAGAAAATTAGGAAAATCCTATTCTTATTTTCCTAATTTGACTGGTTTAAACGTTAGAAACCTTTTTGCTGTGTCAAGGTATGGAAGAATCGCCAGCCAGTTTGCCGTTGGCTTTCTCCACTGGATCCGAATTGTTGGAAAACTGGACCGGACATGGAACCTTGCCATTTGGCTGTGCCCTTGATAAGATCACGAAAGGCGGCATAGTGCCTGCGGTTATCACTGAACTTGCGGGACCCGCAGGCTCCGGGAAAACTCAACTGTGGTATAGATCAGTTTTGTCTGTGACCTAATTTCTGATCTTTTGTTGTCACTTTAGACTCGCACCTGTTTGGTTGTTAAAGTGAAAATTTAGACTCGTACCTGTTTGGCTGTTGCAGTGAATGAGTTGAGGAATGGTAAAGATCTCAAAGAGAAACAGTGTGTTTGTTCAAATTGTTGACTTTTGAAGTTTTAGTACTGGATTCAGTTTCTTTGGGATGTCATTTTCGGGTAGGGAGGTCCAGGACTTTGAAAAGAGGGGAGGTTCAACATCAGATGAACCGAAGGGGGGGGTAAGGGGGCGAAGCCCCCGAGAAGCTGAAAAGTGTCAACATTTCCCCAAAAAATCGTGCATTAGATGTTTATTTCTTTTAAAATGTAAATTATTGCGGAATTTTTTCAAATAGCTGTTCTTGCACCAAATAGGGGTCTAGACTCCTGACCCGGCGGGTGTGGCCTTTTGGGTGAGTGCCATTAACTATATATGTGGCTGACTACAGAGTATCTCACGCTTACACTGCACAGCGTCCTACTTTAGTGTTACCCCCGCACCCTTAGTGTGGTAAAGATATTATGTACTCTTGGTTTTATGGTCTGCTACCATTTATCCCTTCAATCAAATATTTGTGAAATTTCGTTCCGTGAATTGTGCCTTGAGAAGCTTGTGTTGACCTTTTAGCCTGCAACTGGCAGCAAATGCGTTGCTGCTAAACTGTGACCTGCCTGGTCAATTGGAGAACAGTAAGGTCATCTATCTGGATACAGAAGGGGATTTCCGCAGTCACCGATTGCACCAGATAATTACCAGCCGCCTGTCCAATAAAAATGGTCAGTCAGTTTTCGCTGCATACATTTGTTCTATGTCAGATTGATTATTATCCAAGAGTTTGTAATAGGAAGAGTAGCATCAAGACCCAGAGTGCATAATTGCACTTATATGAACAAGAGTAAGCCACCAGAGGGCTTCTCTTCTGGGCATTGCGTAACGGTGCTCCGACCACAATACACGAATGTACCCCCGTTTGGTGGGGTGGGGGGGTAGCTTTCTTCGACAAAGCATATCCCCCTCCGTTTGGCGGAGGGAGGGGGAGGTAGCAGAAAAGAGCTCCCCGTTTAGTGGGGGGTAGCCAACAGCCAATCGAATTGTAGAGATCCCTCCCCGTTTGCTGGGGGGGGGGGAAGGGTAGAGCAGAGGATTACGGTAGTTTTTGTTCTATTCGAAAATGGGTCCCGTTTGGTGCCGGGGGGGAGCAAAGAGAGGTCCCCGTTTGGTGGGGGGGTAGGCAGAAGGGGTCCTCGTTTGAGGGGGGGCCGACAAGTCAGGCTAAGATTGGCTGAATCTGACTGGCTGTTGGCGACCCCCTCAAACGGGGATATCTTTTCTGCTACCCTCCCCCCCCCTCCCACCAAACGGAGGGGGGTATGCTTTGTCGAAAAAAAGCTACCCCCCCCCCCACCAAACGGGGGAAAATTCGCGTATTGTGGGCGGAGCACCGTTACGCAATGCCAAGAAGAGAAGCCTTCTAGTGGCTTACTCATCTTCTATAATATAAAGGAATTGATTATGGACTCTTGGTAACATGTTAAGCTTAAACTTTAGCTCATGCTGAGCTAACGAAGAGCTGAATCAAAAAACGGATTTCAGATTCGTGCTCAGCAACCCAGAAAACCCCTGTATGCAAGTTTTCAGCAAAATTTTTTCAAAAAATATTTTGGTTCCCCTTGGTCTCCCCTTACCAAACTAAAATTTTAAATTTTTAAAATTTTTTAAAAATCTTAAAATTTTTTATTTTTGAATTCATCAGCCTCCAGTATGCACCCACACCAAATTTCAAAGTTATTGGTCAAAAGAAGCAAAAGTTAGGGCTGGGGGGAAAGCGCAAAAGATCCAATGTTTGGGAGTATTTCATATCCCGTCTCAAACTTATAGTCTTTATGTGTATGTTTCCTGTTTAGCGTGACAGTATCATTAAAATCTTATGTTTTAAGGATACCAATACCATTCTTAGCGGACCTTTGGTATCTGAATTTTAGTTGTACTATCGGCGCCAATTTTCCTTCTACTGAATCGAATCAGAAACCAATAGAATTGATTATAATTTTTAGCCGGAGACTGTACGGATTTGGTCTCTCAGCTGCTGTCCCGACTGCTCTACTTTCGATGTCACGATCATGTACAGCTGGTCTCGGCCTGTCATCAGTTGCCCACTTTGGCCGAAAATTCCACCGTAACTATTTCTATTGCTAAACTAAAAAAGAAGTTTAGGAGTTTTAGGGGTTAAACGTTTAGCTAGCTGGATGGATATCTGAGGAATGCGCTTAGCCGTGGAAATAGCTCTTTCAAAGCGTATGTACATAAGGCATAAGATTATGCCAGGCGTATGTATGTATCTGTTTTATTTTAGGCAAAAAGAAGTGGGGGAACTTTTAATCCGCCAACTTTTAATCCGTTTAATCCGCGTAGCTGCACAAGGATTAAAAACTAGTTCAAAATTAAGGGGACTGATTAAAAGGATTAAAATTAATCTTTAAAGAAACAGCGAATAAGCAGGTCGGATCAACATTATATCTTCCATTTTTTAATCCGAAGTGTGAATAAAGAAACAGGATTACATTAAAATTTTAATCATATGTGCATTAAAGAAATAGGATAAAATTTTAATCCGTTTAATCCGAGGTTCTATTTCTTTAATGCGGATTAATTTTAATCTAATCCGTTTAATCTTTAAAGGAATAGGGGCCTTAGTTGTGTCTCTAGCAATTCTAGCAATTGACAAATGACAATCTTTTGTTTGCCAGTTCTTACACTGTTACTGTAGTGTATGTGTTTTCTTTATTATTTCTGTATTTAGTTAGTTATTTTTGATATTTCAGTTAAAGCTAATAATTGTGGACAGCATTTCCATGCATATTCGATGCGAATTTGAGCAGCTAGCGGAGCGCCAGTTCTTACTGGATACGATTGTACAGTTACTGTCAAAGTTGGCGGTTTCATCAAATGTTCCGGTATTATATTTTTGTTAACATATCTTTAAAATATCTAATTATAAGCCTATTCACAAAGAATGGTGTATAAAGGACATAGCCAGCCAAGTAAACGTATACAGTGTTTGTCAAAGCAAAGATATGATGAATATTGAATCTTGCAAATAAAATTCTCTATTAAAGAAGAGTTTGTTGTATTAAGGATGATTTTGTGAGTAACAGACTGGTCTCGGCATCTGTACAGTCTACCTCTACGAGGGGGACAGGACTCATATGCATTTTACATGCGACGCGGGGGGCAGTTTTGATTCGTGCCTAGGCAGCAGATCAATTTCAAATCGAACGTAGGCTGGAAAAAATTCCAGCGAGGTATGATTAAACCGTTTTTCCAGCTCATGAGTGGACCCTTCCCATCTTGACCCCAACGAAAGGTCCATTTTAGGCTTGAACTCGTGTCTCTATTTACATATACAGAAACCTATACGTAAATGTTTGTGTCTATGAAGTTCAGTTTTTTAGTGCTCTGAAAGTGCTTACATATGTGCGCATTAGTCAATCAAAGTATCCTTTACGACTGTCAGTCAATCGAACATTTAATCTTGTCCCATTACCACCCTCTCATTCGGTCCCTTCCTGATCTGGGAAGTGTTTAGCTCTCTCTGAGCCCACATCTTACCTCTATAGTCCAGTAAGCATTAGGCGTTCATTTTGTTCTCAGTCTCTCTCAGTCCCTGTGTCATACTCTTATGTATTATGTACTCTTGACTGCTTCGCGTTTCTGTATATATCTATCAAAATTAGATATGTACGCCTCTTTGGCCGATTATTAGGCTAATTGTTAGAGGAGAAATTAGTGGAACAATCAGGTCTTTCCCTAACGAGCCCTGAAAAGAAAGAAATGTTCAGATACCTAAAAATGAAGTTTCTTGTTTTCATCTGTAAAATACTTTTTTAACATTATGTTAGAGTGTTAGCTAGCGACTCAGTGCTTTAGAAAGAAAGAAAAAGCTTATGTTTAGATGCAAGCAATTAGCCAGTTACATGCGTATGTATTCTGTCTGACAGGCAATTAGTTGGAATTCAACCGTGCAGAACAAAAGTGAAAATAATGATTGTTTTTTGCGGAAAAACTAATTGTTTTTTGCTGAAAAACTAATTGTTTTTTACTGAAAAACTATTTCTTTTAGACAAACTAAAACTGCTCCAACTTTGGTCTGTTTTTTGTTTTCAGTGCCGGTTTTTGGGCAACTCCAAAACTTATGATACACACTCAGTTGGCACGCGAATAGCTCAATGGAACGGATGTCTTCAAGTTTGGTTTTCAAGACAGTTTCTAGGGGCGAATTAAGTGTATAGTAGTTGAAGTTTTGCTGGTGTTTTTGTTTTCTAAATTCCTAAAAATTGATAACAATGATACGTGTAGTAAGGAAGGAAACTTTTGCTCCGTAGGCTGGTCCAGTTACAGGAGTTGTAAGAATTTTATGATTTTAGCTGGGTTTCTGATGTAGGATGTTAAGCTTACATCTTTAGCTTATACTGAGCTAACCAAACGCGGAATCGAAAAACGGACTTCAGATTCGTGCTCAGCGCCCCCGGAAGCCCCTGTATGCTGATTTTCAGCAAAATGTTTTCAAAAACGTTTTCGGATCCCTTTGGTCTCCCCCCCCCTTACCAAACTAAAATTTCAAAGTTATTGGTCAAAAAATCAAAAAGTTAGGCCTGGGAGAGAAAGCGCAAAATATTCAAATTTTGGAAATTTTCTTTTGGCGGGCCGGGCAATATTTTGCCAGTTTGTGGGACGGGACGAGCGGTGCTCAGCTCTATTCGCCGCGGGAAAAGGTCCTTTGGCAGAAATCAGATCTGGTTAATTAATTCATTAATTAATTAATCTGGGTGAGCATAAGGTGCCAAGTACCAAACGGGGGTCGCTCACTCCTTTACCTACATAATTATTCGTTCAAATTAGCAGGGACCCAATTTGGGGATGGGGGTTTATAATCGCGTATGTTGAACACATGCACGTAGAAAATGTACTGAGCGAGTGAGCGATTCCCATTTGGGATTATGTAAACCCAAACCGATATAGGGGAGGGAGGAGAGGGGCTCAGTTTGTGGGAGAAAGGTCAGCCGAGCGCGCATAGCAAGTTTTGGCCTCCACGTCATTGAGTTTGACGCTTGTCATATTCTTATCATTATGTACTCTTGGTATAGGTATGACTTGGATTGGTGGAAAATGAGCTACAAATTGGGGAATGTGACACCATTAGGGATCGTTTGTGAAACTTTGTTTAAAGTTACTTTTCTCCAGAAATTACATTAAGCTTATTGGCAACATTTCTATGTGCATAGTTTCCTACACATCAGAACATATCCTTTTTGAATTACCTAATTCCCTGTGCATTATGCTAAGTTCCTTATCTTTCCTTGCTCAAAGACAGTAAGTGCATGACAAACACAAGATCCAATTTAAGCAATTTGCATGCCTAATGCGTATGATTAGGAGACTCCGTTAGATTCCTGACGATTTGACTGATTATTAGGATTTTTCTGGACAAAAACAGGAAACAAAATTTAGAAAACTGGGCCGACCAGTCTCTAAACTAGGACTCTTTCTCTCAGTCTGTAGTCTGTGTAACTCTGAGATTGAAGTTTGCAAAGCTTAGACATAACTTTTTTCTAGGTATAGAAATAAGTAGCAGCTAACTAGATGTACTCTATTCTGCGTTTAGAACAGGAGCACACCAACCCGTGGATTTAGTTTATATATATATATATATATATATATATATATATATATATATATATATATATATATATGAGGGATCGACCGGAATTCCGGTTCCGGTTCCGGTTCCGGTACTTTTTGGTTCCGGTTCCGGTTCCAGTTTTTGAAAACGTACCGGAACCGGAACCAATTTTAGCCTATTATCAAAAGCCAAATTTTATTAAAATTTTCAAAAATTTTATCAAACTTCTTTAAAACTTTTTGAAAAACTGCGATTCTCTTATAACCAGAATATGATTTATTCAAAAATTTTCGCCTGCGGCGCTATTGTATTACTTAGAATGTTTCGAATTTGTAATAATAATGTCTATTGTATTGTTGTTATGAATATTAATATATTATAAAACAAAAATAATACTTAACTCAGATTAGATAGCACAAGACCGCCGAAACTTTTAAATTTAAGTAGTGGTAAAGATACCTAATGCTGAATTGAAATTATTGAAGCCTTACCGTCGACCTATGTATGCTATTTCAAAATTATATATAGAGTGCGCTGTTGTATAATCAAATGTCAGTTTTAGCTTAAATTTAATCTTTTTAATTGTTTAAATAGAGACTGGACTTTAAATATGGACTACGTAAGTTTATTGCTCTTTGTTTAGTAACTAGTAACAAAAATGCCCTAACGGTCATTGCTAAAGGGGAGAATAGGGAAATGCTGCTAAAGCGGAAAAATGCCAATAGTTTCGTGCAGATTAATGTCTACTCAGCGCCTAAAATGATTGAAACCAGCTTTTGGCGCAGAATAGGGAATCTAGCCAGCGCCTAAAATGAGTGAAACCAGCTTTTTGGTGCAGAATAGGGAATCTAGACAGCGCCTAAAATGATTGAAACCAGCTTTTTGGTGCAGAATAGGGAATCTAGTCAACGCCTAAAATGATTGAAACCAGCTCTTTGCTGCGGAATAGGGAATCTAGTCAGCGTCTAAAATGATTGAAACTAGCTCTTTGCTGCAGAATAGGGAATCTAGTCAGCACCTAAAATGATTGAAAGCAGCGTCTGGGGTAGAATAGGCGCCTCTCGCCATCCACCCTATTCGCGTGAAGTGCCCAGAGACGTACTCAATCGCAATGGCGTAAGTATAATACATTGGTTTGAGAAGGCTTATGAGATAACTTGTGAGTCGAAATGATAAAGTAATTCCGCACAAAGAGCTGTCTGCTGGACTGAACACTGTGATGGTGTCATGTAACGTGGCCTCCGCTGTGACTGAATGAAATGAATATAAAACAGTCGCTATCAAAAAAAAATTAGTTACCGCGCCCCTATAGTAAAATACGTCTACGTACTGTATGTACATAAACGCATTTGGCTTCGTCAAGTTCACTCAAATTCTCCATCACGATAGCGTATATAGCACATACAATACATGAACATGTAAGTATATTTAACACGATAAATTTTGTTCCATGATAAATTTAGTTCAACCTCCTGAGCAACGAGTGCAAACCAAGGTTAGCATAATGCGTGAGTTCATACATTCAGCTGTACGCAAATAATTGTACGACACCTGGCATTGTTTTTGAGTACGCATCATCCCTCTACCTAAAGTAAACTGGTTTTTTCGAACTTCACGAGGAACTGCTGATGCACTTTACACACAGCCTATGCGACACAGGTATGTACGCAAATGTCAAGTGCTTATTTGCTAAGTTCATTCTACGATAATTCTTCGAGTTCACGCGAATAGGGTGGATGGCGAGAGGCGCCTATTCTGCCCCAGACGCTGGTTTCAATCATTTTAGGCGCTGGCTAGCTCTCTATTCTGCCCCAGACGCTGGTTTCAATCATTTTAGACGCTGGTTAGATTCCCTATTCTGCTACAAAAAGCTGGTTGCAAACATTTTACGCTGCACTTGCATTCCCTTTGGCAAAGATTTCATCCTATTCTGCACCAAAGAGCTGGTTTCAATCATTTTAGGCGCTGGCTAGATTCCCTATTCTGCACCAAAAAGCTGGTTTCAATCATTTAAGGCGCTGGCTAGATTCCCTATTCTGCGCCAAAAAGCTGGTTTCAATCATTTTAGGCGCTGGCTAGATTCCCTATTCTGCGCCAAAAAGCTGGTTTCAATAATTTCAGGCGCTGAGTAGACATTAATCTGCACGAAACTATTGGCATTTTTCCGCTTTAGCAGCATTTCCCTATTCTCCCCGTTAGCAATGACCGTTAGGGCATTTTTGTTACTAGTTTCTTGCATTTGTCCGGTGTAGATCGCTATACGTATTACTTTTCGATTTTATAACGCAATTTTCTGGAACGGGCAGAGCAATAAATACGTAACTGAACGAAGCAT
>JASAND010022951.1:0-11678 GCA_030248195.1 Trissonchulus latispiculum
CCTGTATATAACTATATATGTATAGAAATGGCAAAATTCCCTTATCCTGTCATGGATGACAGGCTAGACAGGCTAAGACATGTGTTAAACATATAGCCTGTTAGCCTGTCATGGATCCCTTATGCCTACCCCTATCCCTGTATATATCTATATATGTATAGCAATGGCAAAATTTCCTTAGCCTGTCATGGATGACAGGCTAGACAGGCTAAGACATGTGTTAAACATATAGCCTGTTAGCCTGTCATGGACCCCTTATGCCTACCCTTATCCCTGTATATATCTATATATGTATAGAAATGGCAAAATTTCCTTAGCCTGTCATGGATCACAGGCTAGACAGGCTAAGACATGTGTTAAACATATAGCCTGTTAGCCTGTCATGGATCCCTTATGCCTACCCCTATCCCTGTATATATCTATATATGTATAGCAATGGCAAAATTTCCTTAGCCTGTCATGGATGACAGGCTAGACAGGCTAAGACATGTGTTAAACATATAGCCTGTTAGCCTGTCATGGACCCCTTATGCCTACCCTTATCCCTGTATATATCTATATATGTATAGAAATGGCAAAATTTCCTTAGCCTGTCATGGGTGACAGGCTAGACAGGCTAAGACATGTGTTAAACATATAGCCTGTTAGCCTGTCATGATTCTCTTATGCCTACCCCTGTCCCTATATGTCTGGATATAGACATATATATATATATATATATATATATATATATATATATATATATATATATATATATATATATATATATATATATATATATATATATATATATATATGTGTGTATATATATATATAAATGCATGTATGCATAATTACATGTAAAAGCTAGCTACCCATTTCTAAATACACGTATATAAAAAGCGTGTATTGAGTACGCATGAAAAGGCCACCAGATTTCTAATAATTTGTTGGTAGGATTCTGCGGAAACGTCTAATTATTAGTAGTTCTGCGTAAATTATAATGTCAGTGACGCAAAAAATTTTTCTTTTACTTGTACTAGGAAACAGAGTGGCCATTACAAGTCTTCTACAGACTGAGTTAAACTTGGGTCAATTTTTTAATTTTCATTATTAGAATTTCATACAAAAAAGACATTTGGATTTGTTTTTGATGAGTGGATCATGAAGACGACTACATTTTCAAACCTTCTTGGGAAGACAATTTTTTGAAACCTGAAGTGATCGCTTTTCTTTAGCTTTCTTATATATATACTCAGAGAATTCCATGTTCAAAAATTAATTTTGTGTTATAACATGTCCAATACAAACAGTAGAATTGCGTCAGAACTACTCCGTTTTGTAGTGATGAACACATTCCTAGCTTTAAAATGACATAAAAATCATCGTTGAATTCCAAGAATTGAGTAAACTAAAGACTTTCAAAGAGCTTACCCGATCCAGCCCCTTTAAAGGATTTAAGAAACAATGAAGCAGGAAGTTCAACTGCTTTTATATATATTAATGGTCAAAATCTTCCATAAATAATAGGCTCAAACCTAGGTGGTGATTCCTTTTGGGTACATATTGTTATTTGGCGGCGTAAATCAACATGAAATTTGATGAAACTTTCCGAAATAAGTTCTTTTAGCGTTCTAACACCCTCCGCGCAATCCCGATTCAAAAATTCGAGATTTCCGGTCAGAGTGGTTTTTCCAAATTTCTGAACGTTTGGCAGCTGCTATACAGTTATGACCATATTCATTCGAAAGATCTCATTGAGCTGCACATTTTTGCTTTTTAAAGCAAGTTTCTAGCTTTTCTCTACCGTGAGATATAGCCGATTTTCTTGTTTTTGCGTCGAAAACTTGTCATCTTTGCAGAAATCAAATAAGCCAATATTCCTTGAACTACGCAAGCCGTAAAATCAAACTCAGGGCGTCGATCTGAAGGTCTCATAGGGACAAACAATCCGGCGCATGATCGTCTTCCAACTGCTATCCTGTAGGCTGCCATCATAAAAAATGTAGTTTTTGCAAAACCACGACCAATTTTTTTCCAAGGATTGAGGAGCATTCACCGTGCAAGGCGGAGGGCTGCTACTGAACAAATGTGTTCTGCACAAATATACCCAGGGACGATTTTTTAGTTGAACCGATTGCTGCTTTCTAGCTAAAGTAATCGCTTGACAAATTTGGAAAAAGTAGGCAAAATACAGGTTACGCACACATTTCAGCGTATTTCTCTACAACGAAGAGCTATTTCACAATAAATAAAAAATCGTCCCCAGCTATTTGATGGAGGTATCGAATGATATAACCGATGTCTCGCGAAAAAATTTAGTCGAGTCTGCAAAAATTCTGGAAAATTATACTTCTTCTAAAATGTGTTAGAAATATTTTAGAAAAGCAACATTAGTTTCGTGGCATGCGTTAAAAAGAGAAAATGTCAAGCTACATTTTCATATAAAAATGGCTTCTTAACTCGAAGTAATGAATGAGTAATAATGGTGCAAACTTTATGTGACCAAAGGGAATCACCACCTTAAATGACTTAAAAATCCTTTTCATAAATAATCAGCTTAATCGGCTTAAACAGCTTAAGTTAAGCCGTTTAAGCTAAGCCGTTTAAGCCGCCTAAGCCGTTTAAGCCGTTTAAGCCGATTAAGCCGATTATTTATGAAAAGGAATTTTTAAGCCATTTAAGCCTTTTAAGCTAAGCCGTTTAAGCTAAGCCGTTTAAGCTTTTTATGAAAAGGCCCATAGATGAGGACTACATTGCAAAGTGTACCAACGGACAGCCTATAGCAGTCTCGTAGCGACTGAGGGAAATATGTGAATTTAAATGGAACTTGGTGGAATATTATCCGAAGGAGTGGTAATCAAATGGTGCTGTCTAAATTTACCGCAATGGAAAATGTCCAACAGAAGTCAACAAGCTAAGTCAACCCTATTTACTATATTATATTTATAATTTCCTGATGAAAGACAACATCGGTTTAACGCTATGCACAGGTTGATCGGAGAGGAATGTTGATGTACTCTCTGCATGTATCGACCGCAAGCACGAAAGTTTAGATCCTTGGGATCTAAAATAGAACAATTAATCTACTCTGATCATTGTTCATTCCGGTGTCGAATTATGAAATTCTCAGTAAATAATTTGTATTTGAATAAAGATTAGAGGTTCGTGAGTGAGTGTGTAATATGTCTGATATTCCCTACTTAATCGCTAACCTACTTAAATAAGACGACACAAGCCCTGATTTTACACGAGTTTACTCTTCTTGAACGAGAAATACAAGTTTCAACAATTTCAAATATTGGTCAACATTCAAGAATTCAGACAACTTTTACAAAGGCATTAAAAAATAAAAATAGCAAGCACCAAAATAAATTTGTAGAACTTTTATAGTAAACAACCAACAAACCTTGACAAATAACACCGGGGGCAAGGACCCCCAACCAAACCCGAATAGAATTGATGTAGACGCAAAGATGCAGAAACCGCCCAAACCGCCGCTAAGTGAAAAGCTTTTATCCAGACTGAATAGAGTTGCGCTCAAAATTAGAAAGAAAGTGAATTACAGCTGTGTACATTACTACAGCTAATGTAGCTATGTACGGCCTTGGACCGTACACAGCAGTAGAATTTACGTTGATTTGCATAGAGTTAGCACACACTTTCGCATAATTTTGGATAAAATCAAGGAAATATTCTACACCGGCTCCAACCAGGAGCCGCACTATTATTCCTCCAGGGGAGACCCTGGACATCCCACCTTGGGCAATTTACCGAGATTGTCAAGGGGTGGCCGCCTGCGAGGTGGAGCTACCACAAGACCTCCATTACGGTGAAAGTAATGGACGTACTGATAGCCTTGTAGAACACCTCGGATACTTGCGACTGCAGTTATTCAGTGTCAGCGTCCTCCACCCAGTCAAACTTTTAAAATTGCTGACATTACCCCTAACCGGCGTGCCGACTGGGGTGAGGTGGCTGTAAAAAAAATTTGACTAAATTTCAACAGCAAATGTGCACTTTAAAAGATACGGGCCAGCATTTAAATTACTATTTCTCTTGAGCAGTGTATTTAACTATAATTACGTTGATGCAACTGATAAAATTACCTACTAATAACTTACCAAAAAGTAAGTCTTGGGCTTAAGTGGGCCAATCAGTGAGCAGACACGCCTTTACATAAATTATTCGGATTAAGGCACCAAAAACCCGAGACTTGTGGACATCAAATTATCTATGAAGGTTGCTACAGCTACAGCTTGTCAGTGTTAAGAATTGTAGGCAAAATCTATTTTGCCAATTTTTCCATTACAAAAAGCTACTTCATAATAACTAAAACAGGGTCCTCCAGCTATTGGACAGAGGTACCAATTGATGTAAAAGATGTCTCGGCAAAAAATAACTTCAGCCGGTAAAAATTTTTTTATAAACTTCACTTCTTCTAAAAATCGTTAGTTTAATTATAGACAACTAATATTCATTTTATTGTATACTTAAAAATGTTCAGCCACATTTTGATGTAAGATGGCTTCTTAGCTCCCAGAATTAAATGAATGAATAAAAGTTGATGTCGCTAAAAGGAATCACCATGATAAGCACCCATTGTGTGCTAGAGCCAGAGCAAGCGCTAGAGTGTTGCAATTAACTCAAAACGTTCTTATGTAATTCAACTTGTTAGTTGTGTAAAACAATTGGTTCTCAATAGGGACAACATGTTTGAGCAAATCAAGTTCATTTAGAAGGTTTCTTTTTCATTTAGAAGATGATACAAGCTAAAATTAAACAAAAATTTACTATTTGAAGTATTTCTATGAAGAATTTACTATGAAATATTAACGGATTTTCAAAAACAGTTACGCTTGCAACGATATTGTAGAATTAAAGTACTCGTTGAGAGCTTTCGAACGATGTAACAACGGCTTTACAACTCCCAAAATTGCCCAACTTATGAAGCTTTTAAAATGGTCACTTAAGGAGGGGGTCCATTTTTGGTCAATTTTTCGACCATCTCCGATTTCGCTCATTTTCACATATAATGATCTTTGAGTGGGATGTTTTAACGAGTTTTAAAATTAAACTCGTATCTCTTACCGTTGTTGAGTCATTTCACCTCAAAGTTGAGGTCCGCATGTGTTAAACATAGGAAACAGAAAAAGTGGTGATTTTATTCTTGCGCCAAAAAAATCTCTCGACGAACAGTTGTAATCCTACATAATTTTGTATTTATAATGTAGCTATAAGCATAAACTGCGGTACGCTGGAAGTAGAATTTTGATTTAGGCCCCTAAAATTTAAAAAAATTTTTTTATTTATCGAATACAGTGGAAAATCGTCAAAATGCAACGTTGCTTGCAGCTGAAAAGTGGGGTCTTCGGAAAGAATGGCAAATTGCTCTAATTCAGAGGCCTAAATAAAAATTCTAACTCCAGGGTTCCATAGTACTTCAATTGGCGGTTCCATTGATACCAATGGATCCTTTGTATGTTTTCCCAGTTTCGAGATCTTTTTGGCGCAAAAATGGGCATTTTTAGCAAAGTTTTCAAAAGATTCCTGGTTTCAGACCTATGTTCATGTTCCTGTTCCAGATTTCCACGTTCTTCCTAAGAATTCGACTGCCAAAGACATACTTATACATCTGGTTATTTATTAGTTAGGTAATTGTAACTTTAACTGAGGAATCGTAAGTAAAAGCGAAATTATGGAAATTTCATGAAAAATTTATTTTGGCATAGCAACTTGAATTCTCAAATAAATTAATTTTGAACAACATTGGTTCGATTTGTAATTTATTTTTAGATTGTCTAAATATATTTTAAAATAATTTAATTTAAAAAGTAGTAAATTTAATATAAATTTTACAGTCTGTTTGGATATCAGTTTTCTGAGAAATATATATAACTACAGTAGAGTTGAAACGTTAACTCACTAGGTTTCACACCTTTCATAGCGACGCTGGACCACGTGAGAATGTAACTGCGCTAAAGTTTAAATTTGAAACAAAGTAGGAAATAGAACTTAGGAAGTAGGCGAACTAAGAAGGCAGCGCGTTCGCTCTATTAGAGCTCTTGCATTAGCGTGAAAACTCTAAATTCGCTATATTTAATCCTACTTTAACCTGAACTTTGAATGGCCACCACGTCCACTGGCAATTTAACCCATGATAAACAAATTTAATCGTGTTTGATCTGATCAATACGAAATACTGGATGCGCAAATGGTTTGATAAGTATGTGTTGTGGAAGTCAGCGTAATATTTTTGTCTTTTTTATTCTTTAACGTGACAGAACTATAATTATTAGACTTAAGCAAAACCGTATTTTAGTATGTAATTGTTATATGATAGTTAACTTAAAGGAATATGCTAGCTGGTAGTAGTAGCAAGAGTACATATATAATAATTAAGAGTGTGACAAACGTCACGCTCTTAGTTACTAGGCTTGCGACATAATCTACACGATAACGGCTGACCCCCCACAAATTAGACCCATCACTTCAAAGAAATTTGCACGCTATGTTTGTGCGCTGAAGTTCGCAACAGACGCACATTGAACCAACTGACTAGTCGTGTTTTTGAGCTTTAGAACACAAACATAGCGTGCAAATTTCTTTGAAGTGATGGGTCTAATTTGTGGGGGGGGTCAGCCGTTATCGTGCAGATGATGTCCCAAGCCTAATAACTAAGAGCTTGACGCTTGTCACACTCTTAGTTATTATGTACTCTTGGTAGTAGTAAGCAGACTTTGACATGAGACTCGGTTAGATTAAAGTTAACCTTTAATGACAATTTTCAAATAACGGATCACTAAAATTCAGTTACTTCAGCATTAGTTATCATATTCCAAGTCATTTTGCAACTCGTCAGGCTGTGCCATTAGTTGTTCGTTTTGGCCAATTATATGCTTCAAATTGTCATTCAAACTTTTCTGGTCACTTTCTAAGCGCCGGACCTTCTCCCGAATTCTGCAGCCTTCACCTTCATAGGTGCGCTTTTCGGCCATGGAACCTCCTAGTGATAAACCGCTGGTGCCAGCTGATCCTTGGACTTTCCAGTTGACCTCTCCGGATGTGAGAATCTCCGTTTTAGTCATTGCAACAACAAGTTGCTTGAATTTCGATCCAAACTTGCTGGATTTGATTCCTTCCGCCCAGTTCGGGCAGCGGCTGGAAATTTCGAACCGGAAGTAATCGCACAACAATACAATTATACGTACAGCTCCTTTTTCGTCTTTCTTATACAACCCTTGATCAAACAATAATGACAGGAACTCTGTACCTTGTTGCTGCGATAGACAGCTAGCAATGGCGGTAATGCTTTCTGCGGGCACCCCTGCAAATTTGTAGTAAAAAAGACATGTGTGCACACAGACACAGACACAGACACAGACACAGACCAGTGTTGGGCGCGGGCTGCGGGGACCCGCTGGGCGGGGTGGGGCGAGCCAAAAATTAGTACCCGCGATGGCCCGCGCGGGCCGATTTTTTGTGAGACAGGGAAAGAAATTTTGAATTTTTCACGAATTCTAACATTATAAGGGAAGTTTTCCTCATTGAAATACATTTTGTCTTCCTTATCTTCCTTTTCCCACTTTTCTTTTCCTTATAATTTTGAATATTTCTCATTTACCATTTTCTGCAGCTAATAAGCGGCAACTTGGTCTTGGTGGAATCAATTTGTCCAAATTGAAAGCAAACGTTTGCGAATTTTGTCTGCTCTTGTCACCTTAAGCCGTGTTACTCTATTCACTTGTAGTAGTTATCAATATATCAGTGCTGGTGGTACACACCCTTTAGAGCATTGTTTTCAAACGAAATAGCTCTCACAAATTTCAGAATTAGAAAGAGATCGAGTTATTATGATGCTTATGCTTATAAGGACACATTCTACTGATGATATAAAACAAGCAAAGGCATTTTCCAGCTTTTCAGGCAAACCAGTTGAATTACAGACTGACAGTCTTTAAACGCCTATTTCTCCTTTGACTTGACCATTTAAAATTTTGTGTGTTTAAACCGTAAACATAGCAAATTTTAGATTTTTCGATTTTTCGATTATTTAGATTTTGCTGAATTTCTGCAGTGTAAGCATCCTATCGCATGGAAAAACATGTTTTCGTTGGTTTTAAAGCCAAACTGAACCCATTTTAGTGAACAATTGGCTGTTACGAAATTGAAAAAATTTGGCTTGAATTTTGCTTGATTTCGGTCATCTGGACAACACACAGAATTTGAGGTTGAGAATTTTGCGGGTACGTTTTCTATTAAAAACAGGAGAAATGAGTATCATAACATATTTCCAGTACCAATTTTCTCGTATTTTCCAAAAATTTTCTCGGTTTGTGGGGGGCCCGCCCCCCACACCCCCCTGAGTGTTTTCCACTATGGCGTCGAATGCCAATGTGCTTTGTCATGTGTCAGTCAGTACTTGTTGAGTTGCTATAACTAATAATGTTATATGAATTAACAAAATTTGTAACCAATAATACTGCACTACGCATCACCTATACGCTTCTTTGTTTATTGATACTGACTTTATTCAAAATTCAAGAAATTACAAATGCAATTTACACAAAAAATGCATTAGCGTTAGGTGCTTTAGTTAGACGTAACTGATGACAAATTAATCTTTTTAAACATTTTCATTAAGGATTTATCCGTAATTGCAAAAAATCTCCAACTTCTGGGGGGCTTCGCTCCCCAGACCCTCGCTGCTCACTTGACATAATTCGGGATTCAGTAGTTCTCAGAGTTTTCGAATCAGAATTTATGTTTAAATATATACTACCTTTCTTCTCAATGCTATTAATTTAATAGCTATTTAACTACATAATTTTTAATTAATAATTATAATTATAATAATTATTTATAATTAAATTGTACACACCTTCTAAATTCATCTTGATTATATGATATAAGCCAGTCATCACTATATCAGGGCTGGTATCCTTGTGAAGACAATACGTACTCAATATGGTACGGTATACCCGCAATGCGGTCACAGACTTAAATCGATCCGGTCTCGCTACCATAAATTGGAGGTCCTCTTTGTTGAGCCCACATAGTATACGCGGCGCATTAGGCGTCGTTTCAATCTGGCATGGCTCGTCGTTCACCGGTTTTTTTAAATTTGACAATAGGTCATAGTCTTCCATGTGTTCCATTTTCTATAAAATAAGTCAGAAGTAAATATTTTTGGTTAATTTTTTAAAAATCAGCTACTTGCAAACTTGCACTTGAACTTGCGTTTACAAGTTCTCAAGTCTGGCAAATTTGCTTAGCTAATTTTTGCAAGTAGCAGAAATAGTTGTATGAAACGCTAGCAACTCGCAAATTCAAGTGCAAGTTCCAGTTGCAAGATTTTTTACGAAATTGGCCCTTGGACGCAATTACCTGGATATACTAGGTATACACAGTTAAAAATTTACTTAGAGACTAGAGAATATAGAACAATAATGTACCTAACAGCTTTTCTAGTCATTAATGCAAGATCAGTAAATTATAGTCACTTCACTCATCATTGCATTAGTAAGAGGGGATTCTGGCCATGGATTAGGAAATCGACAAAAGCAACTCATTCATATTTATATATACTTAGCTACTTAGCTATATATAGCTACCAAAGCACATCTGGCAGACTCACAATCGCCCATATATACTGCAGATACCCATTCCCAATTTTGAGTTCCTAAATTTTTGTTCAGAGCTGTCAATTGCCATCATAGACGCATGCATAAATCGGCTGAGAATGTCTGTCGATTGATATTCCAGCTTTATTTAAAACTCTTAATAGCAGCAGTCAAAACCAATCAGTTACGAGCAGTGAGGCGACTGGTCGAGCGGCATTCTTTTATCTATTTAGTGTCGTTAGTCTATTTCCTATTCCCTATTTTAATCTTAGGCCTAAGTTAGAAATAAACGAAACATGACTATTTGGTGCAAAACGAAATAGAAATAGACCATAAGACTAGTGAAAATATTCCTATTGTGCTATATTTCCGAGCGGGAATAGGATGGCGGTTGGTTCCCTTGACAATCGATTTCTCAAAAACCACTCACGACAGATTACGGAGATTTTTGGCAGAATTGAAATTCGTACTTCTGCGGGAGGGACGTTCCTTGGTTTGAGCTAAAACTTATCGAGCTGCAAGAAAACTCAATGCCAAGTTGCGAAATTTCGTGTTACCGTGCATTTGGCCGATTTTCTCGACCGTTAAGACCTGTTGAGCCAAATTCAAAAAACGTCCCTCGGCCCATAAGATCTTCATATAGTGGCACAAAAAGAACTTTTGGCCGATTCTTCAGCTTTGAGAAATCGATGTTCAGTCTACATTCATCCTGTTAGATGTCAGCACGTCACAGAAAATTTCGGACATTTTTTGCTAATTTTGCCAGTTTCGTAAGCTCATGTGAATTCTCAGATACTAAGCTTTAAAACGATGTATAAATTCGCTTTTGAGTAAGTCCTGTCCATGGCTTGAAATATGGCCTACAACTATGTACAACTAGGCTAACTACAACTTACAACAAGGCACTATGTCTATAATGTTCACTAAGAATTAAGCGTAGAAGGGCTGAACAACGGTTGACTTAATGTATCGAACTTTGAAAATTTGCCAGTTGACCATTTCTAAATATAAACTCCTTCATGATCTCGTGTGCACCTTGTCCATATAAAAAGTCCAGCATTACTTCAATACTACTATTGTTCAATGACACAAGTAGTAATTTAATAAACAAAAACAGTGATTTGGCACTAGTCTCTCGAAAACGAAAACTGAAATTTTTTAAGGCACTTGTCAGAATCGGCTGATGGTTGGCATTCAGGAACGACTGAGGAAAGCGCCCTGTGCCGTACTCGTATAAGTTGTAGCAGTCGCACTGGCTGGCTGCTTGTTTTTTTGCTACGGACTCATCCACCGCCAAGGCACTACATGAGGCCTATATGGTGTTGCTCTCCGCAATCCTTTGAAAGTGGACAAGATGCGGAGAAGCGAAGACCACGGATAGAAAATGTTATCCCCAGGCCAAGTCGGTGTACGGTTATTGGCCAGTGGCCGCAGTCACACCCAAGGCAAACAACGTTAACTGTCAGCAACACAGTTTGCCTCCCGCATACCTCAAGTGACTAAGATGACTGAAAGCTTGCTAGGCCTACTCGGAAAGTTTGGGGACAAAAAGGCTGCAGAAGCAAGGTTCGAAGGGGTAGAGCCGAGTCTTAAGATAGGAAAGAAGGAAAGTCCACTTGTTTGATCTAAATTTTAGTTACGGTATTTGAAACCATTTTTAAAGCTGCTGGTTTCAATGTAGGGAAAAGCTTCAGAAAAGCATATCCTGGCCAGCAGAATGCATCGGGATCAAATTTATCAACTCTAAAAAGTACAAGAAAACTTAGTTTAGTTTTAACTCATTTTGATCGTTGACTTAGATGATTCTCCTACCTACTATGGCAGTAGCATGAAAAAGATCTCCTTTCCTTTCTACCAGATCATGGAATTCTGTCGAACATCTTGACAAAATCCAGATTCCATACATTTATTGAAGATATTCAGTTATAGTGTATTCCATTTCCAGTTCTTTCCTTCCGCCTTCAATATGAAATACCTCACAACAACAAACCAATGATTCATAGCCAAGTCAAGGCAGCTTATACTTCATTTGTAGTTTGCTGCAGTTGCTTACTTATGCAGCTGAATTTCACATAC
>JASAND010022952.1:0-16284 GCA_030248195.1 Trissonchulus latispiculum
GGGGGGTTATACTACTAATGTTTGTTTGTGTTATAGCGAAAGATTCTGCCCAAGCCTAAGCGTGGTAAGGGCCGACGTCCGCAGAAGCAAAAGAGACCACGAAGGTGAACCTTTTTGGAATTTTTTGAGTGGAGGATTTTCAGGTTTTTTGGACCATAATATTTCGACAGCAATGAAACAATTATAAACGCATTATCCTGTGTATGGAAACTCTACTGTTTTTAACCAACCATGTAATTCTGGGACAACTACACTTTGTTTAAATTTTTAAGTTTAATTCTGTTATATCTTCTCAGATGTAAGTGCAACGGTCTGGCTTTTTCCTACAGGGGGGGGGGGTGCCCCCCCCCAGGATTTTTGCCTTCCCCCCCGAACCCAAAATTGCCCGGAAAAATAGGGTTTTGAAGGTAAATGTTCAAAAAGTTTTCCGGCTTTGCCGGATTTTTAGGTATTTTTTAGCTATTTTAAACTTAAATTTGGGTTAAAAATAGTTTAATTTTTAGCTCAGCATCAAAAAATAGCTGTTTTTACAGCATGTTTCTAAAAATTTCTCTCCCCCCCCCCCCAGAAATCAACCCCCCAACCCTGGGGGACCCCCCCCTAGAGTTCCCCCCCCCCCTGAAATTTTTTCCTAGGAAAAATCCAGTTAACGGATAACTACATAAGTGCGTAGTGATTATGTATTTTTCCTATCCGGATATTCAGAAGCTGAGTTGAAGAAATTTTTTTGATTTCACAATTAAAATTCCCTTTTTCTGCCAATTTTAGATGTGCTGTATATAATTTTCTATCACCAAGCCAAGCTACAAACTTGCTTTCAAAAGTATTTTCAGAGAATGTTTTTAAAATAATGTTTTTCTAAGTTTTTGACTTTTTTCCGACATTGCTAAATTTTTTACTTTGTTTGAAATGTAAACGAATGTCCGGCGGGGGTACCTGGAGCCATAAAACTTTTCGAGTACTAGACTCCACAACTAGATTCATGCTAGTTGTCTAGTCTAGTACCGCAAGTGTACCATAAAGTCCTCGTAGTCGAGTAGCTACTAGCACTCGACTTGCGAGTCTAGGTGCTAGCAAGTTTGAACACTAGCAGATTAATCCGGTTTCATAAAACTTTCGTCTTGCCTTGCTAGTGCGCTACTAGCATCCGTCTAGTTCTCTCGTCCATTTTGACTAGAGAACTGTTAGAAAACCGTTAATAGCTTCTTGGTGCTTCCCCAGTTTGTGCTCAAATTTTCCCTGTTAATTGTTATATTATGTCTCTAGTCCTTACTAAAATTACGTATAGTTTGGTTGAATTGTTCATAAGTTATAATTTTTTGAATAATTATGGTGCTTTTTAATCAAACTCGCACTCGCAGAACTAGTGCTCGCACTAATACTGCTAGTGAGTCAAGTTGCAAATATTGCCGAGTCGGGCGAAAAGTCTTATGGTACAGTGGTACTAGCACTGGAAGTTCTAGTACGCGATTACTAACCGACTAGTATATACAACTTTTATGGAAGCAGCCCCTGGATATTTTTCTCAAATCGAATATTTTCCGGATATGTCCAGTGTTCATTACTAATAACTAACTAGGCTGTTTGCTAGTTTTTGCTTCCTTTCTGTTTCTGTGATACTATAGTTTTATGTTTCTGTGTGTCCGTATTTCAGTCGTACTCTGACCTCTGTTCACGACGCCATTCTGTCGGATGTGGTCTTCCCGGCTGAGATTGTGGGGAAGCGGACCCGCGTGAAGCTGGACGGCTCTCGTCTCCTCAAGGTCCATCTGGACAAAAATTCTCAGACTCATGTGGATAATAAGGTATATATCACTTGTAAATTTTTATTTATTTTTGCCTGCATTTATTTGAGTTAAAAAGTACAAAGGGAAATGTTTCTTGGAAATTTTGTCCGACCTGGTGGACGGTCGGTTAACAAACTGAACCAAAATTGTAACGTTAGTGTAAAGTGTAGTGGATGCTTCATTATTTTCTGACAATTTCTTATATAATTAGTGTTGTTTCGGGTAATCATTGGGCTGCTTTTCTTTATGACCATATGTTAGCAAGCTTCAAGTAGTGATGTTTCAGGCACTGAAACTGAAACTGAAACTAGATTTCACGTTGTACAGGTTTCCGTTTCAGGCACTGAAACTGAAACTTAAACTGAAACTATTTTGGGATGAGAACTGAAACTGAAACTGAAACTATTTTAGGCGACCGACTGAAACTGAAACTGAAACTGGAACTAGATTGGGTAAAAACCTGAAACTCGGCCTAAAACTAGTTCCAGTCTTTTCTCAAAACATGAAGATTTGGATGTTTTAAGCGGTTTTATCGTTAATACTGTGCTGTAGGAGTACAAATGATCATAAATTTATGCATTTTAGTATGCCTCATGGCTGGAAACTGCAATTTTACGAATGAACTGAAACTGAAACTGAAACTAGGTTTCAGGTTGTACAGGTTTCAGTTTCAGGCACTGAAACTGAAACTTAAACTGAAACTATTTTGGGATGAGACCTGAAACTGAAACTATTTTAGGCGGCCGACTGAAACTGAAACTGAAACTGGAACTAAATTGGGTAAAAACCTGAAACTCGGCCTAAAACTAGTTTCAGTCTTTTCTCAAAACATGAAGATTTGGATGTTTTAAGCGGTTTTATCGTTAATACTGTGCTGTAGGAGTACAAATGATCATAAATTTATGCATTTTAGTATGTCTCATGGCTGGAAACTGCAATTTTTCGAATGAACTGAAACTGAAACTGAAACTCCGACTGAAACTGAAACTGAAACTGAAATTATTTTGAGATCCCGACTGAAACTGTAACTGAAACTGAAACTATCCTGGGAGGAGACCTGAAACTGAAACTGAAACTGAAATCGTCTTGGACCGCCGACTGAAACTGAAACTGAAACTAAAATCGGTTACTGAAACAACACTAGCTTCAAGTTTTTTAAACTACATTTGAGCAATAGACGATGTCTAATATGAGTGTGTGTAGCCTGCTTGTCGTCTGCCCTGACGGGTCTGTTGTCTGGCATTTTTTTAGGGTTTTTGTCCCCCCCCCCTCTCCAGGGAGAGGGAAGTGGGGGGGGGAGCTGAAGGTTTATATACCTAACATGTTTAACGAAAAATTAGCATTGTTAAGTAAAGACGCCAAAAAATCGCTGTTTTTAAGCTCAAACAGATCTTATAAATGCATAAATTTGTAGCTGAAAATTTTTGAAAATTTGACCTCGAAAACTTATAATTTTTCGACACTTTCGTGCCACCGTTCGGTACTTTCGGTACTTGAATCCTGTACTTGTGTCTGCACATTTTCTATCCCCAGTTTTCGTTCCGGGTTTTAGCTTTTAGGAAATTTCAATTCAATAGCGTCAGTGTCTCATTCTGTGGTAATTTGTGTTTTTTGTTTCAGTTGGACACATTTGTGGGAGTCTACAAGCATCTGTGCGGCAAGGAGATCCATTTTGAGTTTGTGGAGCCCCTCTTCTGAAGAAGTTTGTAGCTGGATTAGAACTCACTGTGGATCCTAGAGAATTGTTATTATGTTGAATTTCTTTGGCAAAAAATTGTTTATTGCTGTTTGTCCCTGCCCAGTTATGCTTGTTTCTGATTGTTTATGCCTGAGTAAACTTTGTTGACATTGGTTTCTGGTCTTTCTGTGAGTGTTACGTAGTTTTTTGAAATCTAGGAATTTGGAATTAAGACTTCCATACTGATTTCTGTCCGCATAGAGAGTGAAAATAAATTGACAGTATGTGTTGGTAGGTTATTCTAGAAGTGGGAGAGCTGGCTGAAAATTTTAGTGTCGGAAGATGTACCGTACTACTCTACTACTCGGTGTTGCATTGCTAAAGATTTATGCAGAAAAACTGGCATTGTGCAATTCAATCAATAGTTTTGCTCATGAACACATTCACTGCGGGACACTTTTGACGTGCTACCGTTTGACGTCAGAAACCGCCTGATTGATCTAGGCGGTACTTTTCGATTATGTACGTTTGGTTTTTATGAATCACTGGCATCAAACAAATTGCCTGCCGTAGTTTGAGGCCAAGTTCCATATATGGGACTTAAGGTCCCATGGAAGATGCATTTCACTAAACTTTCTGGCAACACCCAAGTCCTAATTAATGCTTTCTCTTGGCTAGTGATGTTTCAGTCACTGAAACTATTTTGGGAAGAGAAGATACCTGAAACTGAATCTTTTTAGGCGGTCGGCTGAAACTCAAACTGAAACTAATTTGACTAAAAGGCTGAAACTAGTTTCAGTCTTTCCTTAAAATTTGAAATTTTGAACGCTTTGAGTTTTGATTCTGTTAATATAGGTGCAGGGGAGGCTGAATCAATATTAAATTGTGCTTTATGTTAACTCAGAAGGCTGGAAACCGTTCTTTTTAAAGTGAACTGAAACTAAAACTGAAACTGAAATTATTTTACGTTGCCGACTGAAACTGAAGCTGTTTTGGGACGCCGACTGAAACTGAAACTAAAATGGGCTACTGAAACAACACTACTCTTTAACGCCAAAACTAATATTTTTACTCTATATATGCAGCGCCGGAATCGTGCGCAAATGTTTACCAAAATTCTCTCACAGAAGTCCCATGGGACTTCGGCGTCGAAGTCAGAATTCCGTCGGCATTGGCTGTGTTAATACTGCCACGCTAATAAGCTAATCATTAATAACTTATTAGTAATAACTTTTATGCAACGGGCCCCAGGGGGGAGGGGGGTAAATGTGGTGCAAGACAGTTTACTGTCTGGAAACGTCAATTGTTACCATACAAAGTCCTAACCTCTGAGCTATATTTAACTAGACTGGCTTTGCTGACCATTATTTTCATCCCAATTTTTTAATTGATTGCTTTATTAGCGTTTAACAGCGTAAACTTCATGAATCTCATTTGTGGATGTTATATTGAAATTCTGGTTGCCCTAAGCTGTTGTTGATTCTTGGCAGTCTACCAGTCAACGGGTATGCTACGTCAAATTTGAGATCACAGTTTCTGGCTCTTTTTACTGTGATCTGATGGAATCTAAGCCGTAGCTGTCAGAGTCGCCACAATACTAGGAATACTAGAATTGTCGTTGAGCTCCTTTGGGATTTCGAATATATGTAATATTTTCTTTATGCATTGCTAATTTCAATCTTCACCCTAACTAACTAGTATGCCTACTGTGCAATATTGAATGGGACAGATTTGCCTTTTAAATTTCAGATATCTGATTTTCTTAGAATGACCACAGAAGAGCCCAGCAGTAAGACTAGTCCAAAGCCAGAAGCCAACAACGAACCAGAATCAATCTTATTTTAGCTTCGAAAACCTGTCATTTTTGGGGAGATCAAATAATCCATTATTTCTTGAGCTGCACATGCCGCAATATCAGACCAAGGATATCATTTTAAAGGCCCTACAGAGGCCCATTATCTGCGACATGATCGTTATCCAATTGCTATCCTTTGGCTGTAATTTTGAAAAATGCATTTTTTCAAAAACCCGACCAATTTTTTTCTGGGGACTGTGGAGCATTCCCTATGCACTGTGAAGGACTGCCATTTTGCAGATGCGTTCTGCACTAAATTACCCCGAGACCCTTTTTTAGTTGCTCCGATTGCGGCTTTCTAGCGAACATGGTCGCTTGCCAAAGTTTGGAAAAGTAGACAAAATTCAGGTTGTGCATACCGTTTTGCTAAATTCTCCACAACGAAGAGCGATTTCTCAATAATTAAAAAAGGGTCCCCAGCTATTTGACAGATGTATCCATTGATATAACCGACGTCTCCCGAAAAAATTTATTTCAGCCTGCAAAAAATCTGGAAAATTATTTTTCTTCTAAAATACAGTAAAATAATTTGGTTTTGGTTTCATTGTATACATTAAAAAGAGAAAACTTAAGCTACCGTTTGATATTAAGATGGGTTTCTAACTCCAAACAATGAATGTGTAATAACGATTCAAAGTTGATGACACCAAAAGGAATCACCACCTTAATAGGACGAAATTAGGTTAGTGTGTTTCTGGCCGAGTTAAACTAAAGTCTGACCAAAAAATGTAGGGAGCGAAATTGTTTTGTTTATGCTGAATTACTGGTACATTTTTGCTGCAGCAATGTATATATTTTCTGAACCGTCATGGCATGAACTTTCTTTTGGTTGAAAAATTTTTTTTTTAAATTAAAATTCATCAAAAGAAGCCGATTTTTTAGGTTTTGAAAGATAAGTAGACGCCAGGAACTAGCCGTTCGGTGGAAAATTAGCCCATGTCCCAAACATATTGAATCCCGAATATAAGCTTATTTCGTCAAGAATTGCGATAGTTATTCAATTTTTTCGATTTTCAAAATCCTTTTATCTTTGCCGCTTTTCCAACTTTGACTGGCTCTTACTCGCGACTCACTCAATGCAAAAATGTTTTAATTGGATTTTCAGGACCGCTTACGTGTCAGCTTTCATGTGATATATGTGGTTTTTCAAAATTTGAAAATCGATTTTTTCGAAAAATACCACTTTTTGACCCAAAATTTCGACAATGCGAATCCAGCAAAAGTGGGTAAAAATGACATTATCATAAAGTTTAATCTGAGCTGAATCCAACGATATAAAGTTTTCGTGGCTACGGCTTAAATTGCCCCAGCAACGAATTTTTAAACAATTTCCTATTTCAGCTGATTTCTGACAAGTTGCGCTATATTGTGTAAATATTTGCCGCAAATAGTGTAAACTAGCCAAAAACCGGCTAAAAAATGAAATTGTTTAAAAATTCGTTGCTGGGGCAATTTAAGCCGTAGCCACGAAAACTTTATATCGTTGGATTCAGCTCAGATTAAACTTTATGATAATGTTATTTTTACCCACTTTAGCTGGATTCGCATTGTCGAAATTTTGGGTTAAAAGTGGTATTTTTCGAAAAAATCGATTTTCAAATTTTGAAAAACCACATATATCACATGAAAGCTGACACGTAAGCGATCCTGAAAATCCAATTAAAAAATTTTTGCATTGAGTGAGTCGCGAGTAATAGCCGGTCAAAGTTGGAAAAGCGGCAAAGATCAAAGGATTTTGAAAATCGAAAAAAATTGAATAACTATCGCAATTCTTGACGAAATAAGCTTATATTCGGGATTCAATATGTCTGGGACATGGGCTAATTTTTCACCGAACGGCTAGTTCCTGCCTTCTACTGATCTTTCAAATCCTAAAAAATCGGCTTCTTTTGAAGAATTTTAATTTTTAAAAAAAATTTTTTCAACCAAAAGAAAGTTCATGCCATGACGGTTCAGAAAATATATACATTGCTGCAGCAAAAATGTACCGGTAATTCAGTACAAACAAAACAATTTCGCTCCCTACATTTTTTGGTCAGACTTTAGTTGAAATTAAGCATCAACGATTTAATTTTGACCTCTAAAACAACTGCAACTTCCGAGTTGTGTGAGTCGAAAATAGTAGAGCTCAGTTTTAAGTTTTCCTGTATTAACTGCTGTTACAGTTATTAATTAGTTTTAAGTTTTAAGGTTTACACCTAATTTCTACGAAACTAAGTCAAAGCAAGAGTGCATAATTGCACTATATATTAGAAGAAGACTAAGCCACTAGAGGGCTCCTCTTCTTGGCATTGCGTAACGGTGCTCCGAGTCCGACCACAATACGCGAATGTTCCCTCGTTTAGGGGGGGGGGTCGACAGGTATACCCCTCCGTTTGGTGAGGGTAGCCGAAAGGGGTCCCCGTTTGGGGGGGGGGGCGCTGGCAGGGGTGCCCATTTGGAGGGGGTCGCCAACAGCCAATCAGAATGAGCCAAACTTAGCCTGATTGAGCGACCCCCCCCCCACCCAACGGTCCCCGTTTTGGCGACCCCCCCCCCCAAACTGGGACCTTTTTGGAAATAAGCTGTAACTACCGTAATCCTTTGCTAGACCCCTCCCCCAAACGTAGGGAGGTTTCTGCGGTGGAATATTTCATACAATTTCCTTGATTTTCATCTAAATTGTACAAAATCGTGTGCTAACTTCATAAGAAATCAATCTAAATGTACTCATGTGTAGTGTCCTCGGTCTGACATAGCTAATTACACACCGCCTCAAATTCGACCGCGCAATCAATCAGTCTTAATTTTTTTGAGTCATCAGAGCGGGTTGGTTTTTGGCGCCAACCGGCGCGGTTTTTTCTCTATTGTTATTCACGCCTCATTTATTTTGATTTAATTGTTGGAGGGCATTGTCCCATTTTCTACTTTGTCGGTAAATTTTTATGTAATTACTGGTGCTTGCGCTTTCCCTATCTAAAATGTTTTGGTTTTTGTGAGATCTTTTTGCTTGTTTTGTCATTTTCATACCTGGTTTAAAAGTAAACTCGCGACACCATTTGGACTGTCGTCGCCTTTTTCAGTTGGATAGGGTTAGTAGATAGATAGAATCAGACACGTACACACTCAAGAATCTGCAAATCTTTATTTCAAGTAAATTCTTTTATTGAGTTACAATTTACAACTCTACACTGCAATCTGATTGGTTGTTGAAGACCCCTCACCCACAAACAGGGACATCTTTTCGACTACCCCCCCCCACCAAGCTGAGCGGGGGTATAACTGTCGACCCCCTCCAAACGGTGGAACATTCACTTTTTGTGGTGGGAGCACCGTTACACATTACCAAGAAGAGGAGCCCTCTAGTTTCTTACTCTTCTTTTTAATAATAGTGCAATTATGCACTCTTGGTAAAAGTTGTCTGGGCATGACTATAACAAATCACTGCCGTCACATGGCTACTTGGGCTGTTAATTGCGTTCCTTTCTAGTGGGCTCCGCAGCAGGGATGGAAACTGAGTCATGGGCCATTTGGGTAGCTGCTTTTGCTTGGGTCACTGGGTCTTGGGTCCCTCATTTTGTGAACTTTTTGGGTCAGTGTGGGTCTGGGTCAAGCTTCTTGCGGGTCAATTTGGGTCTGGGTCTTCCTAGTGCGTCTATCAAGATTCCGCAGATTCGTCAAGCTAGGTTTTGCCTCAAAATGATTCCACGAAATTGAGCTGGCATGGTCGGAGTTTTTGTCCAGCTTTTGTGAAAACCAAATTCCAGTTTCGTGGTTGGAATCCTGCTGACTGGGATAAGTCATGTAAACTTTTTGCTGAATTGAGCTATGTTTTTTATGAATTAAGCTTCGATATGGCTAGGACTGGGTAAGACAGGTAAGTTTTAAACTTAATTGAACCAACGTTTTCGGATTTCAGCTTAAACGTTTCTTTGACTGGGCTTAGCCCTAAAATTAATTTACGCTGGAACAGCTGCCAAGAATTTGTTTAAACAAATTCCACGGTATCCAGCTAGAAGGGTCGGAATGCAGCTGGCTGGTTCTTGCCTCAAAAATATTCTGTGGAATAAACAATAAATAAACAAGGAACAAATAACACAATAAACAAGGAATAAATAAACAGTTCACTTCAGTCTGTCTTGCAAACCGGTTGCTTCTTTGTCTTAACGTCTGCAACAGTTTTGCAACAGTCTTTAGAAATATCGATTTTTTTGTACTAATCTTATACCTCTCTGTTTAACTAACGAACTTTGTTAGCTCATTTGGTATTTTACTACGACTTTAACGAACCATTTGAATACTTATATTTTTATTACATTGCCTTATCATTATGCCCACGAAAGATAAGTGTCACTGTAAACTGCCAGACCACGATTGCATGGTTGAGTGTTCCGTTTGTAATATCTTTATCCATTACGAATGCATGGGACTTTCTGTTTCCGATTTGAGTTTATGCATCAACGAGAAGCCCGGAAACTATGTTTGTAGCTGTTGTACCCCCAAATTGACTGCGGACCAGACGGAATCTTTACGTGCACTTAGCCCCTCCAAGCGTGTATTTTGCTTTATGGCCAATCCGCAACAGGTTCCGGTTCCGGAGCCACGCATGGATCCTTCCCAGCCACCCATGGCTTCCATGGATCAGTTTTTTGATCCCAGAATGAAGGAGTTCATGAAAGACTTGATGGCAGAATGTGTGAAGGCTGCTACTCGAGCAGCCACTGAGGTTGTCACAGAGCTCCTTCAGCAGAAGGAGAAGAAAAACAATCTCGTAATTGTGGGTTGGCCCGAAAAAGCCGAAAACGACACTGCCCAAAATAGATCAGATGAAGGGATGATCGGGGCAATTTTGGAGAAACTGGAAATTCCCGTATCGTCTGTCAAGTCCAATTTCAGGGATGGGCGGAAGACCCAGGATCGACCACGCATTATCAAACTTTGCTTTAAGGATCACCACATGGGTGAACGTCGCAGTTTTCTGTCCCAGGCTACCCAAATTATGCAAAAAGACCCTCTTGTTGCTAAAAATAAATCCAAACCTTTTGTCCGTGAAGATCTTACCCTGAAACAGAGACAGGCTGATCGATCCTTGCTGGATGAGCTTTTCCGTCGGCGCAAGCGGGAGAAAAGGACTTGGTAATTAGACAAGGGAAAATTATCAAGAAGATTAAGCGTGATAAGGCGGGAAAAGAGTAAGGTCCAGACAATGCGCAATAAATTGCAAAAATGTTAATTTGATTCTATTTAATGCAAGAAGTGTTGTTAATAAGTTAATTGATATACAGCATTTTGTTTCTGAAAATGTCAATAGTATTGTGGTGATAACTGAAACGTGGTTGCATGATGAGTTGCATGATCAAATCTTTGCTGATGTCTTAAAGTCACATAACATTGTTAGATGCGATGATAATAGTAGACGGGGAAAGGGTGGCGGTGTATTAATTCTAGTACCGAAATTTTTAGTGTTCACTCTTGTCGAAACAGTGCAAAATATGTTCTACGAAATGATTTGGATTAATATTTTTGCTGGTAAAAATAGATGCTTACGATTGGGTGCATGTTACAGGACCCCATCTGCTAATATTATTGAGTCTACAGAAGCATTGTGTGCTGAAATGCACAGACTGTGTATAGGTACGTGTTTGCTCGTAGGAGATTTTAATTACCCTAATATCAAGTGGAACTATAGTCGAGCTGGTCTTGGAACTGCAGACATTACTTTTTATGATGCTATTACCAGCCTGGGTTTTGAGCAGTACGTGACAGAACCAGCACACGAAAGAGGTAATATTCTCGATCTAATCTTAGCTAATGAACCAACTCTTGTCAGTAAAAAATTAATATTGGGCCAGCTTTTTGTAGACCATTTTTCTGTTACAGCTCTTTTAAGCGGGTTTGGAATTGAGGATTCGCAAAAAGTTTGTTATAAGAGAGATTTTCGTAAGGCAGAAAACAGTACTATTAATGCTCTGCTCCTGTCAGTAGACTGGTCAATAGTTTTCAGCACATGCTCCACGGTTGATGATTTCTGGCTACGATTTAAAGAAATAGTTGAAGCAGCTATAGCTCTTTATGTTCCTTGGTCTGCTATACGTGACTCAGGTTCTGTTAAGCTCTGGTCAGTTGCAACACGTACAGCATTCCGAAAGCAGCAAAGAGCGCAAAAATTATATAGAAACCTACAAACAGACAAAAATCGGAAACGGTGGAAGCATTGCTGTAATCTTACCAGAAAATGTCGCCGAGCTGATGGTTTTCCATAGAGAACAAAATATTTTAAGCTCGAACAATAATGTAGTTTTTTGGAACTTTCTTAAATCGAAAATGCAGTGCAGAGTAGATATACCTAGTTTAGAAACCGTAAATGCTGAAATTACAACAGACGATAGTCAAAAAGCAGAAATTGTAAACGATTACTTTGCATCTGTGTTTGTTACTGATGATGGAAAGTCGCTAAATATCGGTTCAAAAATGCCACAATCCCCTTTCCGGAGCCAAATTTCTCGGAACAATCAGTTTACGAATACATTCGTAAAAGCAAAAGTAAAAAGAGTTTTGGTTGCGATGGGATACCTCAATTTTTTCTTAGAAATATTGCCATTTCTATTTGTAAACCATTAGCCAAAATTTACAGAGTGTCTTATATTACAGGGAAACTACCGACTGAACTGAAAATTGCAAAAATTACTCCTGTTTTCAAAAAAGGTAATCGCTTCCATGCAAAAAATTATCGTCCGATAAGTCTTTTGTGCGCTTGTAGTAAATTCATGGAACCAATATTATGCGATTGCTTAAAATCTTTCCTGAAACTAAATCAGTTCATATCTAAAAATCAATTGGGTTTTTTGAGTGGACGTTCAACCGTTATGCAATTATTAAATTGTTTTGAAGATTGGACCAGAAGTCTGGATGAGGGAAAGTTTGTGGATGTTGTGTATGTGGACATAGCTAAAGCCTTTGACAATTTATCTCATTCGAAACTGTTAACTAAAGTTAAGTCGTTGGGTATTCCTAATCTTTTTTCAATATGGTTGGAAAACTATCTTACAGAAAGGAAACAGTTTGTGCAGATTGGATCCCATAGATCCAACTGTAGGAATGTCACTTCTGAGTACCACAAGGAAGCATTTTAGGTCCTATTCTATTTCTGATGTACATAAACGATCTAACTGAAGTGGTAAATTATAGCTCTCTGAAATTATTTGCGGATGATTCTAAACTTTATCTTAGTTTTCCTAAAAGTTTTAGTACTCAATACTTGCAACAAGATTTAACTCAGATAGAATCCTGGTTCCATACTATGCAGTTACAAGTAGCTGTTCAAAAATGTTCTGTGTTACATATTGGAAGGCAAAATCCCTGTACTCAATATTTTCTTAACAATGAACCGCTAAGTAAAGTAAATTGCATCAAAGATTTGGGTGTGATAGTGACTTGCGACCTAAAGAGTCACATTCATTGCTCAAAAGCAGCTGCTGATGGAAATCGTCTCGTAAATTTAATATTTAAAAGTTTTGCTTCTAGGGAACCTAAATTTTTGATGAAAATTTTTTAACACATATGTTCGTCCAAAGTTAGAGTATGCCTCTGAAATTTGGAATCCACATTACTTGAAAGACATTGACATAATAGAGAATGTCCAACGAAAATTCACAAAAATGTTACCGGGAATGTCTGCAGTTCCTTATCCGGCTAGACTGAAAAGGCTTCATATTAATGACTAGCTTGGAAGAACGCAGAATTATAAGGGACCTTATTATAGTTTTCAAGATACTTAATAATGAGTTAGATGTATTTTCAGATATCTTTTTTGCCTTTCACACTGATTATATGGTAAGGGGTCATAATATGAAACTTTTTATAAAAGATGCCGTTTGGACGTAAGAAAAACTTTTTTACTTTACGTGTTGTTCCAATTTGGAACTCACTGCCAAATTCTGTTATTAGCAGTCTAAATAGGGATACTTTCAAAAGAAAATTGCAAGATGTTTGTTTTCAGCGATTTCTTAAAGGTCGGGCTTTAGTAGCCAGATAATGGCTCTCTCGGCCTTATTATTGCTGCACTATATTGTTGTAATGGCTCTAATTCTTGCTGTTAAGACGTGGATTGTGCTGGCAATAAACCTAATCTAATCTAAAATAAAGCCAGCAGAATTTTGATGCGCCCCATCTGCGGAATCTTGCTTAGTTTGTGTACTCAATATCTTTCGACAGGTGCATAGGGTCTTGCCAAATCTTGAAAGTAGCTTTCTGTTACAATTTTTGCGGTGCGAGCGAATTTAGCTAGTTTTAAAGCTAAACCCACAATTTTTAAAAAATTTTTGCGCCTTTGGCGCGATCACTAGCCATTTTATTAAATTCAGTGTTCACTTCGCCGAAATCAGTGGAGTTAGGTGTGACTTCCCCTGCCAAGTGCCATCCTGTTTGTGTGGGTTCACATTTAAAAGCGACCTAGAATGGACACCATCAACCACTCGTGTCTCATAACCAAAATGGCCAGCAAAATGTTTCAGGTATAGGACTTAGTATGCAACACGGACAGTTACAACGTTAAACTGTCCAAACTTACCGAGCGTGTACAGTTAATGGACGCTTTAATATTAATACTGTGCACAAGTATGCAACGCGGACAGTTACACTAAGACTTTTGTAAGGTCAAATAACGCGTTCCTCCGCGGCAGCGCCCAGACGTACCGAGAGCGTGCGAGCCTAAGAATAGAGCGTGCTTTAACACGCCTAAGCCTAAGCCATTTTTTAAGCATAAGCTCAGTCTAGTTAATTAAGCTAATTAGGAGTTGGAAAAAATTTTACCTCGCATAGGCATGCCTATCCGAGGATGCTTATCCGAGGTAACCTCGGATAGGCACCTGTATATGTAAAATGCTAATCCGAGGATACCTCGGATAAGCACTCCCACGTGCATACGCAATGTTGAGCAATGTTCTGACCAGTATCTCGCATAGGCAAAAATGTAATTATATATATATATATATATATATATATATATATATATATATATATATATATATATATATATATATATACTTGCAACATTTTATATATACAATTATTTCTTTCAATCCTATCATTATTGGAAAAGCAATGAAAAGTTGCCCATTCTAGCTAATTTTAAAAATTATAAGGAGCCATAGGGCGGTCTACCAGGCTTCCAGGGCAAGCATAGCTTTTACCCTTCGATTTTCAAATTTTGGATCCCCTTGTTTCCCTCTTACTAAGCTCGAATTTTAAATTATTTTAAAAGTTTAAACTTTCGAATTTATTGAATTTAAATGTTTTAATTTGAATCTCCAGTAAAATTCTTCCCATCCAAAATGTTACTGGCCAAAAAATCAAAAGTTAGTACTTTTGGGGAAATTGCAAGAGATCCCTCTTCATAAAAAAACCTTGCCTGAGGTTGCAAATTTAACACCGCCGGTTCATGTTTTTAACTGGTTTTTTATAAGAAAAACAAACTATTGACCTAGCTTCACAAAATGAGTGGAATGTGCCTCTTTCCAAAAATTAAAAAACGCTACGATGTTTCAAAAACACTGCACAAAAGGACAATGACGTTCAACTAAAGTCAGTCTGGGTCACATTATTCTATTGGATCATTTGGGTTGTGTTATCAAATTTTAAAATTTTATGGGTCGCCTTGGGCCTGGATCAAATTTGCTCTTGGGTCGAGTGGGTCATGGGTCATAAAAAATGACCCAGTTTCCATCCCTGCTACGCAGTCCGCTACCGCACCTGTCCGGTTTAGAGAATTTCTTGTTGGGTCACTCCTTGGATTAGTAGCTACCGGGTCGAAACAAGCACTATTGCAAACAGAAGTCTGCTGTGACACTCTGAGGAAAATGCAGAGCCGTAGTAGAAAACATGGATTCCTAAAATTTCCTGACTTTGTAGCAAAAGCACGGTACAAACATTTGATCAACAAATACATGAAATACTAGTGCAACACGAGTTACAGTATATATAAAGATGCAATACAAGTAAATGTTGTTCTGTAAGTAATAAAGGTCTACTGTTTGAAATAGCGTTTCATTTCTTACTTTTCCAATTAGAAGAACTAATTTTAGGGTAAACCTTCTTTCCGTCGAACAGCGATTTTATAGCCTCACGCAGCTCTTCGTTCTTCATCCAATAAATAACCACATTGTTTGCAGAATTAAGATTAGCAACAAAAATAGCAACCGGGGCCATAAATCGCATGGTCTCACCGCGGACAAAATAATTGCCAAATAAAAGTGTGAAATGAGGAATTGTGTAGAGTATTAGACAGCAAAGTAGAACTACGGCTAAAGTACGTGTAACTTTAGCTTGCCTCAGCTTAATTTGCTTCAAATTACTAGACAGAGAAGTATTTTCTGCTGAATGGCGAAGCACCACAAGTGCAGCACCGTATATCGAAACGCTTACAAGACTCCCAAATCCTTGATAAAATTGCCAAAATTTCGTTACACTAGGAATCATAACTAGAGGTCCAAGACAATGTCTGGTTATATTGACCTGTACAGGTTCCAAGTAGGTTGCCAACACACTACCAAATGTTAACCCTAGAGAAAGCAACATTGCAAGTACAGTAAAAGTAGCAACAACTCGCACGTTTAGTTGTTGATACAAACGAATACTAGAGCAGGCTATAAAACGATCGATGGAAATTAGCAGCAGCATTGTCGGTATAAGGTACCCTCCGATGATAAATGGTACAGTACGGGGTTCTTTAATGCAGTCCCATCGAGTTTCCAGCTCATGGATACGTTGCTCCAGTATTAACTGGGTCCTTCGCACACCGATACCAAATATACCGCAACCGAAGATAAATTCCGCCACGGCTAAACCGCACGGTAGCCAAAATTCTTTTTTGGTTAACTTTTGTCGAACCACTATCGCTGCCATTATGATAATATTACCGGACAACACTAGCAGAGCTTCTGTGGCATACACTAATTCTAGTACAACCTCTTGGATATTGAACGACA
>JASAND010022953.1:0-17501 GCA_030248195.1 Trissonchulus latispiculum
ATATGCAAACAACTAAATATATTCAATGAGTTTTCAACTTCTTAAATTTCTTATTACTGACTGACACTGATAGCTCTGTATGCGACAGAAGTTAAGACGAAGCGTGAAATCCCGCGAATATGGTTGTTCGGCGAAGCTGTGCCCATATTAATTCGCTCACAACCTAGTCCTCTTCTATTTTTGAACCTAGCCCCCATATTAAGCATTTTGAAGACTAGTCCTCTTTTGATTTTACAACCTCACCATCACCCATATTACTTTTTAATGCTCCAGAGGAGCATTTTTATTTCTTGTCCTTCTGTCATTTTAAAGGATCCCTTTCCAGCAATGCGGTAATGGATCCAAGGAGCTTGAACAGTGCCGTAGGTAGAGCAGAAAACTGATTATATCAATATATAGTACCACTGAATTCTCACCTCCGCCCCAAGCTTCGGCCGCTGCAATCTCTGTTTGTGGGTGGTATAAGGATAAAACTTTTTCGCCTCTCCAAACACCACTGGTCTATAGGCCCCATGGACCGTAGTGACCACTGGTCACTTCCCTCCATTTCGGCAATATGCCCATTAAAACGAGCGCAGTCGATTTACTATTAATGCCACCGACCAAAACGCCGAAAAACGCTGTTTTAAGGGGTTTGACCACTGGTCAAGCAAGACCACTGGTAACTTCTTTCGGTTTCGGCAATATATGCTCATTGGAACGAGCGTAGTCAAATGCCCTCAACCAAAACGCCGAAAAACGTTGTTTTAGGCCGTTCGACCAGTAGTAAATAGGCCACATAGGCTGTAGTGACCAGCTGGCCTATCCCTTAGTAATTTTTTATGGGGGGGGCTTCATGGGGGGGGCCCATCGATGGGGGGGGGCTCACCCAAAATGGGGGGGCATGTTTTAGAAATTTTTTTCGAATTTTTGTGGGTTTTTTGCGTACTAACTGCTAAAAATCGCTAAAAAATGACGAATTTTAGGTGTTTTTTAAGCTAAAATAGCGAAAATTTAGTCAAAAATCCGGCGAAGCCGGAAATTTTTTTGATAATTTAGGGTAAAAATGGTAAAATTTGGCAATTTTTGGGGTTATGGTCAATAGACCCCACAGGCTGTAGTGACCAGTGGTCACTTCCGTCGGTGTCGGCGATATGCCCATTGAAACGAGCGTAGTCGATATACTATAAATGCCCCCAACCAAAACGCCGAAAAACGCAGTTTTAGGCCGTTTGACCAGTGGTCAATAGACCCCACAGGCTGTAGTGACCAGTGGTCACTTCCGTCGGTGTCGGCAATATGCCCATTGAAACGAGCGTAGTCGATATACTATAAATGCCCCCAACCAAAACGCCGAAAAACGCAGTTTTAGGCCGTCTGACCAGTGGTCAATAGGCACCATAGGCTGTAGTGACCAGTGGTCACTTCCGTCGGTTTCGGCGATATGCCCATTGAAACGAGCGTAGTCGATTTACTATATATGCCCACGACCAAAACGCCGAAAAACGCTGTTTATAGTGAGTTTTCCCTACTTTGACCCTGGGCGAGGAACCACAGGAGCCATGCTGACCAGTGGTCACTTCGGGCGGTATCGGCAGTATGCTCATCGTTTTCAGCGACCCCGATTTACTATATATGGGTACCACCAAAAGGCCGAAAAGCGCCGTTTTTGGCGACTTTTTGACTATTTCCAGTGAAAGTGGGACTTAGAAACTTTTCGCCCAAACAGGCCAAAAAAATGCAAAGTTTGGGCCCATCTCCTGAAAGCTAGGGAGCAAAATTAAAAAAATCCCCCTCGTTACTTTATGCACCCCTGCTGGTAATTTTCAACGAAAGATACTGGACCTCTCCAGCTTCTACCCAGTTCTAGAAAAGTGTGACCAAAATTTGCGAAAAATAGCGAAAGTCCGACTTTGGGACCTTGGCACAGAGCCAAAATTGGCCAGGTGCCAAAATGACCAAAAAAAGGTAGCATGGGGGGATCCTGTCTACCAACATATAATAGTAGTATGGTGCCAAAATGCCCACATCGTTCCAACACTTCGCCGTAAAATGCATTTCCAATAAGCGTTATTCACCGAGAAAAAAAACAAACGCACCGTAACTATCGCCTAGTGCAAAAATTCGAAGTTTCGAATTCGAACCAAAAGTATGGTGGTACTTGTAGTACTACTCGAGTTGTTTACGATGGTAACCTTTTTACCACCTCCGGACCTCTAATTAGCTGGCACCAGGCCAACACGGTCTCCAGAGGGCCGCGCAGACGCCTTTATACCCATATTTTGTAGGGGCGCTATCGCGCCCCTACACAATTAGTGTAGGGTGGGGACCCCCCCCCCCCCGAGACTTTCGGGGGGGGGGGTCCCGAGTTAGCGACCCGAGCATGTCAAGCATGTTTAGTACATAGTAGCGTAAGAGTTTCATACTCTTATTCTATTATGTACTCTTGATAGGGCAGATATCAATTACGTCATCCGAGACTAAGCTCGTTCACATTCAAGAAAGGGGGGGAGTTTTCCAACATGCTCTCATACATATTTGAAAAAAATTAAAATTATTTTTTAGAAAAAAAAAAGAATTTTACCAAATCTGAGTATTCCCTCAGTTTAGCCTCCTCCTGCTGAGCTCTGGAAGTCCAATCGGCCACTTTTTCCGCACTATGTCGCTGTGCATCTTTCAGTGCCTGTTCCAATAGGTCGCACTGTTTCTGAACAATTTCTCTGAAAAACAGGAAAAAATAATAAAAGAAAATGATAGAAGAAAAGAAAATTTAGAAAAGGAAAAAAACAGCCATTTTCGATTACGCCTTCAAGTGTTCAACAATTTACATGACGGAAAATTCGATACAGAAAGCTTAATACTGTCGACACCGTGGAAGGGAGGCTCCGAAATGTTGGCAGAGGGATAGAAAAACTGCCACCCCCCCCCCCCCCTTGCAAAAACAACTGCCCAGATCACAAAAAATAATTTCATACTGGCTAATTCTAAACGTAAAAAACTTGTTAGAATTGTACACAACAAACTTTCTCTCCTCTTCGGAGCGCAGCAAAGCTTTCAGGCGGGAAATTTCCAGATCCAATCCTCTTCGATCACCGTTGACTTCATCTCTGAAGCAAAAAACACAGAAAATTGAAGAAATTACATAAAGAAAAAACCTAAAAGGAAACCATTAGAAACACAGCAGCATAATAAATTATCCTGTCTCCTAGAAACCTGCTTTTTCCGGTTTCGTTTTCTGTAGGCTGAACTGATTTTAAACAAAAATTAGATACATTATATGTCTAAAAGATGGCCATTATTAGGTCTCCCACATATCCCACATCTGTGCTGGAACAAAAATATGAAAAATTAAAAACACGCGACACAGCTATACACACAGCACTGACGGATCCAGGCTTAGGTGACGGGGTGGCTGTAAAATTTTTCACCCGGGGGCCTGGGTAGCGGACCTCCCCCCCCCCCAGATGTTGAAGAAATTTTTTATTTTTGAAAACAAAATCGGTCTTCGAAGCTGTCATTTTTTCACTTTGAAGAACCGAGAATAGGTTTAAAAATACTAGATTTTTTAAAAGCAGAAATAGCACTTTTCTCCAAAAATCGGATCCACTTCAAGCTTTTTTCAAAAACGCAACAACTATGCCGTTAAAAGATAGAACATTTGCTCCGAAGGCATAAATTTTTTTGTGTTTTTTCCCTTTCTATTTCTCTTTAATTTTCCTACCTACCTTCGAATCCGCCCCTGACACATTCATAGAATAGTACAAATTTCACAAGTCAGCAAGCAGTAAATTCTAAAAGAAAACGACAACGTAACATCAGGTATATTAATGCGCACTGGAGGGTTGTACGTAGCAATTAAAGCACAAAAGCTCCTCAAAAAACAAGGTAGGTATATAAAAAACCCATAAAAACTGACAGCTCTAACTGTAGGGCAGCGGCCCGCCCTTGATATCGTTCGCGTAGGCTCATAACAGCATCCACTTGATCTTCCAATTCCAGACAGCATTCTTTCAGAGCAGTCCGTTCCTGCAAAGAAATCAAAACAAACGTTGCAATTAACTAATTACCATTAATTACTTTTAGTTCTACATCAATTTAATCAGCGCCCATTGGCTCTCTTCTGTTTCGGACGAAGGCTTTGCCTTAGTGATCTGGGTTTATTTTCCTGGGGGGGGGGCGGGGGGGGGGGACGCCCCCACTTTTGGGGTCCCCCCCCCCACTCGAGCACCTCCCCTCCCACTCGGCCCCACCCCCACTTTTTTGGGCTCTCTCTCTCTATTCGGGAATCTCGCTAGGCATAGATTGGTGTTTCCACCTTTGCTTCTCCCCATCAGTCATATCTAGTATGACCTTCGCTATGTCGCCTGGATGCCGTCCCACAGTGGGAGGCTGGAGGGAGCCCGTCGTGTGGCCTTTCGGCTAAGGGTTATCTAACCTCCATTAAGTGCTCATACGTATAGCAGTGGAGCACAGCGTCTTTCGACGCTCCAAGCCCCTAGCGCAGATGGGTGGGATCAGAAGCAAACCCGGGGGTGTGTCCATTTTTGAGTGCGTGACTCTGGTGCACCTAGCATCCCTTCGCAGAGGGTAGGCGGACACGTTGCAGGGTACTGGTTGATCCCAAGGGATCCCAAGGGAGGGTGTGCCTTTCCGCCGGGAGCTCAGCGCCCTACTCTTATCGATAAGCGGATTAGGGTTCTTTAGCGTGCCTGTCCCCAGCAAGACAGTACACGGGCCCACCAATTTTACGCCTCATCCGACCGGCGGAGCTATAGCCTAAGTTTCTTGCTGAAGGAAACAATGTAGCGTCATTATGGCTAAGGTGGGGATCGAACCTCGGACCTTCCGATCGAAGTCCACCGCCTTAACCATTCAGCTACACGGCCACTACTTTTTTGGGCTTCCCCCCACTCACCCTAAGGTGCCCAGAAATTGCCAAATTTTTAGGATTTTTGCTCAAAATTTTCAAAATTTTTCCGGCTTCGCCGGAAATGCTTGGTCAAAAATCGCCTTTTTTGGTGCCAGAACTTGATTTTTGAGCACTTTTAAGCATAGTTATAGCAGTGTATGTGGAAAACAGGCTATTTATACCGCATGTTTACCATTTTTGGCCCGTTTTATCCCCCCCCACTTTTCCCCGCCCCCCCCCCCCCCCACTCGTGGGGGGGGGGGCGTCCCCCCCCCCACTTATTTTTGCCTAAAATAAACCAAGGTGACTGCAGGCAGACGTTTTTCATTATTTCTTTATGTTTAAATTTAATTAACCAAATATTACCACTTACATCTCGATTATACGATTTCGACACAAAAACGTTTTTCTCTAAAGTTCTACAAAAAAGTTTGACTCTGCTTTTTTCATAAAAAAGAGTAAAGAAAAAAGTAGGAGCACAGCAGCGCATACTATTTGTCCTTTAGATTTTGGAATTATTCGAGCTGCGGCCACCCTCCCCTTAAGCTGTGAAGACGCCAATAAAACCGATAGAAGAATAAAGATTAAATTTGCTTGTACTTTTGACCGAAGAGAAAAAACAAAAATTTCCACAATTTTTCAGAATGCAAATTTTCTTTCGCAACATCATTCCCTCCCCCCCCAACCCAAACTGCGTACGTATGTGCGGACCTGTTCCAAATCACTGATTCGTTTCGTGGCTTCCTCAGCAGTTAAATGTAACTCTTCCACTGTGCAACGCAGGGCTGACAGTTCTGTGCTAGCCGTTTCCTAAAATCAGATTTAAAATACATATTTCTAGCAAAAATATGTAGGATGAAAAAAGCAGCGGGACCAGCCAAAAAATTTAACCTTCGTCCGAGATTGAACCTCCCCCCCCAACCTTCGGTTCAGCAAGTCGAGACTTTACCAACTGAGCTATGCAGGATTAAAGGATTGGCGTTTCTATCCAATACGTGCTTCTTAGTAGGTGTCATTGAAATTCACAATAAATTTGACTACAAATTTGTAAACAGATTGTATATATACAGAAGCACAAATATTGCCAGAAAAAACTACAATGTGGATAGAGTCCCCGCATTACTCGTTTTCTGAAAAAAGTAAAAAGAAATGATTTTGCTCCGCTTATTGCAACTACAACTTACAAGCTGGCACAGTTATATAATACAATATAGCAAATCTATATACATATGAAAATATGTGAAAATCAACAAATAAATCTGACGAATAACGTAACAAAAACAATTAAGTTAAAAATAAGTTTACTAAAAAAGTTTATTAAAAAATATGCAAAAATTCACTAACTTTGGCACATGACTCCGACTTCAATTGTTGATTCAGTCGTTGGACGGTCAAATTCTAAAATCGAAAACAATGTCAACAGTCAACATACATCTTGGGTGGAATCAACGAAACAAGCATACATTATCCACAAGTACGTATGTTTCAAGGGCCATTTACCAAGCAAACTCTATGCAATCGAGTACTTTGAACAATTGAGAAGTATATTATTAAACAAACTCAGAATCGTGTAGGCGGTGATTCTTCCATATTAGGGATGGGCGCGGAAAAAATGACTGGAAAAAAGGTTTTTTCCGTTTTTTTCCGATGGAGTGGAAAAAAATGGAAAAATATTCCTAACGTTATTTTAAGGATTTTTACAGCGGAATATAATGTTTTCTGAACTTTCGCACAATTTACAACTTTTTCCGTGGGTCATAGTAAGTGAGGGCAGGCCCGCACCCAGGATTTTGAAAAGGGGGGAGGGTCCAAGGTAAAACGCAACGGGGGGTCTGGGGGGCGGAGCCCTCCGGAAGTTGAAGATTTTCTGCATTTTTGCCCAAAACAGTACATTGGACGTTTATTTCTTGCAAAAAAGTGAATTATCGCGCCGAAGGCGCTAAAATTTTTTAAAATAGCTGTTTTTGCCATAAAAATAGCAAAAATTTTGCATTTTGTCATCCCAAAAGGGGGGTCTAGACCCCTTGAAACCCCACCCCCCCCCACCTGGGTGCGGCCTTGGGTGGGGGAACGCTAAATCTGACCAAATTGTATTTGGGTTTTTTCGAAGCATCGGAAAAAATGGAAAAATATTCGAGACATGTTCTGAAAGTTAATTTATGAAATCAGAACATTAAGAAACTATCAAAAACACTGTTTAATGAACTAATAAGACAATATCCATGAAGTTGAGCTAATTCTGGGATTTAAGATTTTTTGCCATGGAATGGTGCCAGGGGCGCAGCCAGGTGGCATGCGGGGCATGCGGCCGCATGCCCCGTCAGGATTCGGAAAAACTTAAAAGTTAACGTTAAAAGTTAAAAAGTTAACTCGACCTAAGAGCTGGAAAATAAACTAAAAGCAAAATTTTGCGATTTCTCTGCTAATTAAATTTATCTGTCTTTTGAATGTACAAGAATAGCACAGTCTGTTTTTTGCGACGGGGGCTACGTCAAATTAATGCCAATGAAATTTGTTCTGACGCAAGAATGACGCAGCTAGATTTCAGATCAGCGAGAAGAAAGTTTTATGCAAAGTTATCGCCAAAAATGGATTTCAAACGTAGTATGTAGTTCTAAAAATTTTCTGCTGGGGACGCTGCCCCCAGACCCCGCCTGCTTGCGTTCTTACGCGCATTGCTGGTTTTCGCTCATTTTCACACATAATTTAGCCACGTCTGGCATTTTTTTAGGGTTTTGAAAGTGGGGGGGGGGGGGGGAAGTGGGGAGGGGGCTTCCGAAAAGTGGGGGGGGGGCATTCCGAAAAGTGGGGGGCTTCCGAAAAGTGGGGGGGCGACCCAAAGGTAAAATATACCGAAATTTTTAGCGAAAAATTAGCATTTTTAAGGTAAAAACGCAAAAAATCGCTGTTTTTAAGCTTAAAATGAGCTTATAAGTCCATAAATTAGCTAAAAATTGAGAAAATTTTTGAAAATTTGACCTCAAAAACCTAATTTTTTGACACTTTTGGGCGACCCCCAAAAAAGTGGGTGGGGGCTTGCCGAAAAGTGGGGGGGGGGCGAAAGTGGGGGGGGGGGCTCCGAAAAGTGGAGGGGGGAACCGAAAAGTGGGCCCCCCCCCACTAAAAAAATGCCAGCATGTTGTGTATACATTTAAAGTTTAAATGTTGAGTTGTTTCGTTCAGTTCTCCGTAAACTTGAGCCATTCAATACCACAAATTAAACCATTTTAGTCAGTTTCAAACCCGTTCAGCACGATCAGAATTTTTGTTAACGAATTTTGTGATGAAACACTGGCATCACAAATTTCTCGAAACATTTAACAGCAATTAACTTAAAATAGAAGCATTTCCGAACCATAGTTCTGAGAAGAATTGATCCTGAACCCGAGAGCTTTCGATTGATATATATAAAATGACATATTTTGAAAAATTTGAAAAATTGCCTTTTTTTGCCATGTGGGTGCCTGACGGGCAAATTCGGATGCAACGACAAAGCTGGGCCACTTAGCTGACGTAACTGTTGTCAAAATTGAGCCATCAGAAATAACGTCCAATGAAATGTTTTGACGTTTGGCAGCTGCTGATTGACATAATATTTTAAAAATCGAAAAATTTTCAAATTTTGGAAAAAGCCTGATTTCTAGTGACAAAAAATCTCGAAACTGGGCAAAGATCACCAGCATCATTTGGTATCGTTAGAAAAGTCTATTTATATACTGTGATTTGTTGGAATTAGATTTTCTAGTTAGGCCTTCGAATTTTTGTAATGCTTTCTTAAATTTGAACCCCCCCCCCAGTTTTCAGTAACGAAAAATATCAAATTTCACAGTCAGCAGGTTTCAAAATTTATTAAAAAATTCAAAGGCCTAACTCAAAAATCGAATCCCAACAAATCGCAGTATATATATAAATAGACGTTTCTATCTATATATACGTATATACCAAATTATGCGGGTAATCTTTGCCCAGTTTCGAGATTTTTTGTCATTAGTCAAAAAATTGAAGCTTTTCCAGTTTCCTATGTTTAACACGTATACATATACTGACATCAACTTTGAGGTGAAATTACTTATTAACCGTAAGAGATCCGAGTTTATTTTTAAAAACTCGTTAAAATATACCAATCGGACAGCAAAATATGTGAAAATGGAAAATCAGCCAAAAATGGACCCCCCTTAACTACACAGGTGACTGCTGGATTTGAAATTTAACTAAAAGAAAACTGCGCAAAAAATAAAAATGTTTCAAACATAGCATTTCTCAATATTTTCTGCTCTCGCCGCTCCTCGCGGCAAAGTCACGAATTTTTTCTTTTTGGAGAAGATTGGAGCAGGATTTTTATGTAAAATAAAAATCTCCACAAAAATGAATTTACAGAGTGAAAACTATTTTTACACAACAAAATATGTACATATTTTCCAAAATTTTTACAACGGTGCTCTAAAAATATATTTTACGGCTTTCCTATTCTAAAAAGTTTTACTGTTTAGCTGGGAGCTACCGCAGCTTATTGCAATTACCGCAATGATTCTTCAATTATCTGGGTTTACTTTACTGGGGGGGGGGGCGGGGGGGCGCCCCCCACTTTTCGGGTTCCCCCCACTCGACCTCTTCCCCCCACTCGGCCCCACCCCCACTTTTTTGGGCTTCCCCCCCCCACTCACTATAAGGTGCCCAGAAAATGCCAAATTTTAAGGATCTTCGGTCAAAATTTTCAAAAATTTTCCGGCTTTGCCGGAATTTTTTGGTCAAAAATCGTCTAGTTTGGTGCTCAAACTTAATTTTTGAGCACTTTTTAGCATAGTTATAGCACTATGTGTACAAAACAGGCGATTTTTACTGCATTTTTTGGAAATTTTAGACCATTTTATTCCCCCCCACTTTTCGACCTCCCCCCCACTATGGGGGGCTCCCTCCCCCACTCTCCCCACCCCCACTTTTTTCGCCTAAAATAAACCCAGATTATATATATATATATATATATATATTGTTAAATTTAAATTTTCTCAACTGCTGGGGTAGGGGACATCAAATCCCCGCTCCTGGTATTCTGGACATAGCTTGTGGTTTTATCCGAATGAAACTGTCCTCAACAGTTGTCCCCTTCAACAATTAGAAAACAACAGTCCTGCAAAAACACCTTGGAGGACAGGCCAAATTTTGAGAAACCTGGTCCGCATGTCCCGTCACAAAGTTCTGGCTGCGCCACTGAGGTGCATATGGTTGGTTGCGTAACTCAGGTAGACTTAACAATTCCATGTCTAACAGTGGAATGTTCAGCCAAAACCTTTTAAAACGTCTGGTATTCTTTACTTTACGAGGTGTATTACCTACGAAAACCACAGACCTGGTCTAGCAGAACCGTCAAGGTATACAGAAGTCACCTGTAGTTTATTCTACAGTATTGTCTGCTCAAAAATTAATTCCTGTAATCAATACTGAAACCTTTGTAACCGCTTGTGTAAGTGCCCACTACACGGTGGGGCTATTAAATATGTTGAAAACGGCTTTTATGCATGCAGAAACATGAAATAACACAACTTTTAGCACATTGGTGAATTTTGGGGTGACCGGAAAAAACGAAAAAATGGAACTCCATATACGCATGCCTGTGTCTAAAATTCGCAAAACCTAACCGATTGAGCTAAAATTTAGTATGGGTGCATTTTAGCACATTTCTGATCGATCTGTCACAAAAATTTAAAATTTTATAAATGTTTAATTTTCAAGGTTGGGGGGGGGGGGGGAAATCAGAAATAAAAGACTTTCTGTCTCCGATTTCGCTAGCTGAGTTCAAAAAGTTGCATGAAGGGGTTTTTCGATCCAGATTTTCGTTAACCTAGTACAGTATAGCTCAAAACAAAGTTAATTTTTTGCGAAATTCGCAAGCTGCGCGAACTTCGCAAAGCAAGCGACATTTCGCTAAGTTTAGAGAAAGTTCGCGAAAAAGTTAGCAAACTTCGCGAAATCGTTAGCTAGCTAATTTGAGGGGTTTTCTCCATATCTACGAAAATTTGGGATTTTCATTTTACATAATTTTAAAAATTTTAAAATCTAATTTGGACTCAAGATTTACTGCCTTCGCGAAGTTCGCATAATTTTGCTAAATTCATCAAGATATTAGCGATGGTCACGGAGATTTTAGCGATGGTCACGGAGATTTTAGCGAAGTTCGCGAAGATTTTGCGAAGTTAGCGAAGATTTTAGCGAAATTCCTTTAAACTTCGCTAAAATCTTCGCTAAGTTCGCTAAAATCTTGAGTCCAAATTAGATTTTTAAATTGTTTGCCGATTTTTGGTAGACATGGAGAAAACCCCATAAATTAGCTAGCTAACGATTTCGCGAAGTTCGCCAGCTTTTTAGCGAACATCTCTAAAATTAGCGAACTTCTCTAAAATTAGCGAAATGTCGCTTGCTTCGCGAAGTTCGCGGAGTGTGCGAACTTCACAAAAATTAACTTTGTTTTGAGCTATAGTGTATAAGCTACAGGTTTAAGCTTAACCTTTACGATTATTTCCAGCTAAACTTAGCTAACGAAAAGCTGGATCAAAAATGGTTTTCAGATTCGTGGTTAGCGATCCTGAAACCCCTGTGTATGCAAATTTTCAGCAAAACCGGAGACAGAAAAGTTTTGGTTCGCCTTGCCCCCCCCCCAAAAACGTAAAAATGGGGGGGGGGGGGCGATCACAAGGAACAAATATACCTAATTTTTAGCGAAAACTTAAAATGAAAAGCTTAAAATGCTGAAAGCTTAAAATGAAGTCCATAAACTAGCTAAAAATTGAGAAAAGTTTTGCAAAAATTGACTTCAAAAACCTAATTTTTCGAAACTTTTGGGCGACCCCCAAAAAAGTGGGTGGGGCTTGCCGAAAAGTGGGGGGGGGAACCGAAAAGTGGGGCCCCCACCCCCCCCTCCCCACTAAAAAATGCCAGTCTTAATTAATGAGGAGAATTCGGCTAAGTGCAAAAAATTAAACCTCCGGCCAAACAACAAAATTCAAACATTCCCAAAAATTACAAAAGACACCACCCAAAAATAAAACTAAAAATGTGGAAAATATTATCAAAATAGTATAAGAGTAAAATAATAATACCAGCTCCTTTTCCTTTGACGCCAAAGCTTCCCGTAGGTCTCTAAGCGATGATTCCTACAAAATGAAACAGCCAAAATAAGAGCTGAGTATCTATTTTATTATAATATGCAAAAGAATTCATTTGAATACATTAAGCAGACCCCCCCCCAAATATTTCAATACGAAAATGGCAATGCAATGCCACCCCTTTATTCGGTCAGTAAGCATTCATGCACGGCCCCCATCCCTTTAAATTTAAACCGAAAATGTAGCTATATAAATGTAGCTATTTAAGCATTGTTTACCCATAGATGTTTCAAAAACAGCCCGGCTTCCGCCGCCAGTTTATAATAAAAATGTTTGCTATTTTAGCAGAAAAAAAACTACTTTCAGCTGTATTTATCAATTTTTTAAACATTAATAATCGCCACATACTACAAACAGTTCCACAAAAACTCCACTCTTCCCCCCCCCACCTTATGAGCTTCCCTCACCCCATTGAAACCAGCCAAGCATTCACAAAGACAAGACACTGGCTTTGTCCTACAAGGGAGCGAGGGAGGTTGGGAACTCCCCCCCTCCCCCAGACTTGGCTCGCCCCTCCAGGATTAGGGCCTGCCGGTCCCCTGGACTTCAGAAGTTGGCAGAAAAATAGGATTTCGAGGGTAAACTGTCAAGGATTTTTCTGCCTATTTTGCATTTTTTAGCTATTTTAAGCTTGAATTTAAGTTAAAAATAGCTAAATTTTTAGCTCAGCAGCAAAAATTGCTATTTTTTAAGCATTTTACGAATAAATCCCCCTCCAGCCCTGAGGTCCCCTATAGAAATTTTTGACTAGAAAAAAGCCAGAAGACACCACCATCAACCTACACTTTCGGATTTCAAACTGTCCAACTGTTTCTGTAGTTCTCTGCACTGTTCAGACTGTAAAAAAACAAACGGAACAATCAAAAAAATCAGCTGCATAAAAATAGACATGCTAACCAGCAACAACACTAGAGCACTAGGTACTGTGACGGACTAAATTTCATTAAATACAGAATTTTATTCGAAACGAAACGTTAAGTCCACTTCCCAAGATAGGTTAAAAGTAGCTTAAAATGTTGCTGAATTACGCAGAACAATTATGTAGAAAAGTAGAAAAGGACAATTACTAATTACTAAATACCTAATTAATACCTAGCTATCTTCATTATGACCATGAGTATTCTTAGCTATAAATCAGTACAGCAGTCGAACAAACCGTAGGTATACGTCAAGCCTATTTCACTTAGGTAAGAAGACTAAGTTGTAAACACTGACTCTTTAGCTACCGTAAGACTAGTTTAAAGTTTGGTGCAAAATCCGAAAGCTGACTAACAATTATCCTCCCGACCCTTACGTAAGCTGTGATCATACATAAAGTAACCAATTGAAATAGATTCTTGAAAATTCTAACCAATTGCAAATATGATTGCAAATGTTATTACGAAATTGCTCATTGTATGAATCATAAATTTGTTATAAATATTGCTGCAATTTGGAATTTTGGTCAGTTGTTTGTGTGCTCTTGAACTGTTTGGTTGGTCTTGCCTTACTTGCTATTAAACCGGTAAGAGTTGTCTTAGACTCATAAATCTAGGCATTAGGGCAACGAAAGCTCGACTCTGACCGTGACTGCTATACCATCACGACATTTCAACAACCATACTTGGTATAGCCGGTCACATTTTTGGTGCCGAAACCCGGGACCTAAATTCGAACAGTGTCGAGCTTTCGGTACCCATACTGAAGTGTAATCCACCTCGAGCAGACGGATACAAAGCGCAGATCGCACATACACACACATCAAGAGCACGACGCAACAACCAACAACAAAAGCATTAAGCTGCGAATACGGAAAGCGAGGAGGAAAATACACCGAATAGGAGTAGCTCTACTAGCGAAGTAGAAGACAGATCGAATAGCTCTACTCTCTCTAGTATACCTCCCTTTATTCACCCAGAAGAAACATTCTTCTACTCTGAAGAAGAACTCTATAACACTTTTCCGTTAGGTCACTGGCACGGTCCTCAGTTTCTGGTAGGACTTTGTGCTGAGTATCATATAAGAGATTTATTGTGGCAGAACAGTCACAATCATATGAGTAGTGACGAAAGTAAAGCAAATATAACAAGTATGGAAGTTGCAAAATTTTTGATAAGTCCACGTCAAATCCCTGTTTTTAAGGGCGAACCCTCTGAAGATTTTGACGACTTCATAGGAATTTTTAATCGAGTCAGTATAGTTAATGGGTGGGCAGGAGAAGAAAGAGCAAAAATGCTTCCCGCCTTTTTACAGGGGTATGCGGCCGAAGTTTGGGAATCCTACCCAGTGGGGTTCAGAAAGGTTGGGATGAAGTAGTTAAAAGCATGACAGAAGTTTTAGCTAAGCGGAATGCTAGTCTCTTGGGTTCAGAGCTTCATCGTAGAGTGCAAAAGCCGGAAGAAACTGTAGAGGATTATGCTAGAGCTATACAAAGGTTAGCTAAAAGAGCATATGGATCCGAGATAGCAGGCAAAGCAAAAGATAGGCTCATGAGGGAAATTTTTGTAAATGGACGTAACAAAAACATACGCCGACTTGTACTGTCAGGCAAGCCAGATAGTTTTGAAGATGCAGTAGTGAGGGCTAAGGAAAAGGAGGGGTTTGAGGAAATGGATAAAGAAGGCAAGCTAGTTGCTAGGGCCGTCCAGTTTGAAGACGACCAAGTTAAAGAGAAGTTCAAAAGTAACTCCTGAATTTAATGTACTAACAGAGAACATGAAACTACAACAGGAGTTAACTAACTAACTACTACAAAGGTTAGATGAGTTAGAAGCACAAGTAAACCGGAAGGAAGATAGACGAGGGTATCAACCATCCCGTAGTCCATCCCCCAAGACTTCAAGGCAGTTTTTCACCTCGGAATCGAAGGACCACTGATGGCAGACCCATATGTAACAATTGTGGAAGGCCAGGTCATATAGCAATTAGATGTCGCACACGTACTGAATCAAGGAATGATGTGCAACCGCAAAGGAATCGAACCCCCCTCCTCGAAGATTCACTTTTAGGTCAGGACCCGATGACCCTTTACGTAACTATAACCGTAGCCCAGACGTAAGACGGCCAAACGCAGAAGCCACGCGCACGACCCAACACGATGCAGAAATTACTAGTAATGAAGTTAGCTCATTGAGGGAACAGAACCGAAGACTTATTGAGGGATTACTACTAGGTGGGAGACCAGGTCCCTCGACAGAATAGTAATTCAAATCCGTCATGCCACATGATTCGGGTCAGCCAACCTCCACTACAGTGTTTCGAAAGTGAAGGAACCTTAGGAGGGTTAGGAGAAACACCTGTAGTTTTGGGCTATGCGTGTGGAATAGCATCAGAAATGCTGATAGACACAGGAAGCAACGTGACATTGGTCAATTCAACTTTTCTTCCTAATGAACTTTTGGAAAAAATTACAAAATCTGGAGACATACTTTCACTGTCCGGACATAGCATCGACATAGTAGGTAGGTGTCCCTTACGAATACAACTAGGAAAGGAAACAGTAGAAGTCACCGCAAGAGTTATGAAGCAATGTCCCTTTGACGTTATCATAGGAACAGACACACTGAAGAAGTTTGATGCTCGGCTAGACTTTAATAAAGGCCTATTGTTGTTGCACAATGACCAGCTCCCAATGACCATGAACAATGTTAAGGAAGGAGAAGCTGAATATTTCACCAGGGTAAGTCTACCTGAAGACACTAGGCTACTACCCCAGTGTGAGGTCATCGTGAAAGTAGAGACGGAATTTGCGCCTGAAAACGCAATTGGTATTATTGAGCCACACATGCAGTTAATAAACAAGTACGGCTTAATATTGACACCATCACTGGTTAAGGTTAATAACGTCTATGTTAGGTTGAGCATAGCAAATTTAGATGCAGAAGAAATAAAACTTAAAGCAGGGATGACCTTAGGAACTTTTTGAACGAGTTCCAGTGAATTCACAGGTAACGCAGTGCATGAGCACCAACACGGGATATAACCCAATTCTGGAAAATGTCGATGACATCAATTGGTTGCAGAGCCAAATTGATCTATCAGACAGTGTGCTCTCAGTGCCAGAAAGACAACAGCTTATCGGTCTGCTACAGAACTATGAGCACATATTTGCAAAGAATGAAATGGACTTAGGGCATTGCACCCTAGTAGAACATACCATAAACACAGGTAATGCACCGCCTATACGGAAACGCCCCTACAGAATCCCAGAATCCCTAAAAGGTGAAATAAAAAGACAGTTAGAAGAGATGGAGAAAAAGGGTATCATAGAGCTTTCAGCCAGTCCTTACGCTGCGCCACTGGTACCTGTTAAGAAAAAGTGCGGCGCAATTAGGATCTGCGTAGACTATAGAGATTTAAATGAGGCTACCCATGGCGACTATTTCCCATTGCCAAATGTCTCCGAAACTTTAGATCAATTGGGTGGAGCGCAGTATTTCTCCACAATGGACCTAGCATCAGGCTACCACCAAATTTCAGTTGCTGAAAAAGATAAAGAAAAAACGGCTTGTTTTGTTCCCCGTTTGGATTGTACCAGTACACCCGAATGCCTTTCGGTCTTAAAAACGCTCCAAGCACTTTTCAGCGAACGATGGAATTGTTGTTTACAGGGATCTTGTCTGAAACATGCTTCATATTTATAGACGATATACTTGTTGTTAGCAAAACTTTTAAGCAGCACTTGAAAGACCTCCAAGAAGTTTTCGATAGATTAAAGTACGCAAACCTAAAATTGAAGCCTAAAAAGTGTAATTTCGGAAAAAAGAAAGTTCTGTTTCTAGGGCATGTAGTATCACCAGAAGGTGTCGCCCCAGATCCGGATAAAATCAAAGCAGTTGAAAATTTTCCGAAACCGACTCGTGCTAAGGAAGTTCGGTCGTTTGTCGGCCTTGCATCCTATTACAGGAGATTTATCAGTGATTTTGCAAAAACTGCCCGACCACTCCATCAGCTCGCAGAAAAAGATGTTAATTTTGCATGGTCGGAAGAATGTCAAAAAGCATTTGACACCTTAAAGGAAAAGTTGACTACAGCCCCCATCCTTGCCTTCCCAGATTTCAAAGAAGTTTTCACACTCGCAAACGACGCCTCAGGGTACGGCATAGGCGCAGTCCTTGGTCAGATAAAAGAAGGAAAAGAAGTTGTCATAGCTTACGCATCAGAAGTTTAAGCAAGGCTGAAGTTAAATACTCAACCATTGAGAGAGAAGCATTAGCTATTATATGGGCAGTTAAGTATTGGCGGGCGTACCTTTATGGGAGGAGATACACCATTTACACTGACCATGCACCACTGAAAAGGCTAATGAAAATGAAAGATACTTCTAGTCGTTTAGCCCGCTGGGCACAACAACTGAAGGAAATAACGTTTCAGCTAAAGTACCTACCAGCGAAAGCAAACAAACATTCAGACGCTCTCGCTCAGCTTAAATGAAAACAGTTCGGAAGCGCGCGCGTTAGCAACGATCGTGGCGA